>JAJPUD010013951.1:8042-42302 GCA_023553655.1 Myrmecobius fasciatus | reverse complement strand
CTAAGAAATAGAGTAGTAGATCAGTGGAATAGGATAGAATCACAAGACAAACTAGGCAATAACTATAGCAATTTGGTTTTTGATAAACCCAAAGACCCCAGCTTTTGGGATAAGTATTCACTATTTGACAAAAACTGCTGGGAAAACTGGAAACTAGTGTGGAAGAAATTAGGGCTTGACCCACATCTAACACCACATACCAAGATAAAATCTAAATGGGTTCATGATCTGGATATAAAGAGTGATACTATAAGTAAATTAGAGGAATGTAATATAGTTTACCTCTCAGACCTATGGAGATGGAATAAATTTATGTCCAAAGAAGAACTGGAACTCTTAATTGAAAACCAGATAGATAACTTTTACTATATTAAGTTAAAAAGTTTTTGTACAAACAAAATCAATGCAGACAAGATTAGGAGGGAAGCAATAAATTGGGAAATCATCTTTACATTTAAGGGTTCTGATAAAGTTCTCATCTCTAAAATATATAGAGAATTGTCTCATATTTATAAAAATTCAAGCCATTCTCCAATCAATAAATGGTCAAAGGATATGAACAGACAATTTTCAGAGGATGAAATTAAAACTATTTATAGTCATATGAAAAGGTGCTCCAAATCACTATTGATCAGAGAAATGCAAATCAAGACAACCCTGAGATACCACTTCACACCTGTCAGATTGGCTAAAATGACAGGAAAAGTTAATGATGAATGTTGGAGGGGATGTGGGAGGGCTGGGACACTGATGCATTGTTGGTGGAGCTGTGAACGGATACAGCCATTCTGGAGAACAATTTGGAGCTATGCTCAAAAAGTTATCAAACTGTGCATACCCTTTGACCCAGCAGCATTTCTATTGGGTTTATATCCCAAAGAAATCATAAAGGAAGGAAAGGGCCTCACATGTGCAAGAATGTTTGTGGCAGCCCTTTTTGTAGTGGCTAGAAACTGGAAATTGAATAGATGCCCTTCAATTGGAGAATGGCTGAATAAATTATGGTATATGAATATTATGGAATATTATTGTTCTGTGAGAAATGACCAGCAAGATGATTTCAGAGAGGCCTGGAGAGACTTACATGAACTGATGCTGAGTGAAATGACCAGAACCAGAAGATCATTATACACAGCAACAACAGTGCTATATGACGATCAATTCTGATGGACATGGCTCTCTTCAACAATGAAATGTTTCAAACCACCTCCAATTGTTCACTGAAGAAAGCCATATACACCCAGAGAGAGGGATGTGAAATGTGGACCACAACATATCATTCTCATACTCCTTGATTGATGTTTGCTTACATTATGTTTCCTTTATCTGATATATCATTTGTGTAGACAAGATTTTTCTTGCACAACAATGACAAGTTTGGAAATATGTATACATATATTCGATTTACCAATATTTTAACATAATTAACATGTAGTGGATGTCCTGCCATCTAGGGGAGGGGTGGGGAGTTGGAGGAAAAATTTGTAACGGAAAGCTATGTAAGGGTTATTGTTGAAGAATTACCCACACATATGTTATGCAAATAAAATTAAAAAAATAAAATGGAAAAAAAATAAATACAAAAAAAAAGATTTTTTATGCAATCTTCAAAGAAAACCTTGTGACATGGAGACCAGTTTGTCTCTCTTTGGGGCTTTTTCTGGAGTTGCTTTACATTTAGGGGCCTCAGGATTTGAGGTCTTTTCTTCCCTCTCTCCATAAAAGTTAAGACAGTCTACCTTCAAAGAGCTCACAATCAAATAGGGAAAGACATATAAAAATTTTTTAAAAGCTGAAAAGAAGGGATAGGGATAGAAACAAGGTGAAATTTAGCTCAACTACAGATGATAGTCCAATCTCACCCAAAAGAAAGTCTCCAGAATTTCTTTGGAGGCAAACTTCACATTGAGGACATGTTAAGGAATAGTCTTCCTCTACATATCTACTCTGCAGTCTGTTTCAAGTTACGTATATCTCTTTCACAAATCTCTCATGGAAAAAAAAAAAAACCTCTGACTTCAGGTTTATCATTCAAATAGAAAAGTAGTCTTGTTTCAGCATTCTCTTCACCCATTAAGGGTAGCATTACTCTTATGATGGTTAATTCTGCAGAGCAGTGTGAAAACCATTCCAGGTTTGGGTGAAAGACAAAATAAATCCCAGTGTCTAGTTATTTCTCTCACAATCTCATCAACAAACTCACCAAAATTTCTTCTCCTTCAGTTTTTGATTCATGAATTCTGATCAAATCCACTAAGTTTTCCTGAATTATTCCTCAACAGAAAGTCATTCTATTTCCCTACAACTGCATTCAACTGTAGCTTTATATACAAAATTCCTCTTTCTATCTATTAATCTCCTGTATGTATTGTCTTCAGAGGAGCACTGGCAAATGTTTAACAATTGTCTCACTACACACACACACACACACACACACACACACAATTTTAAAAATTGAATCTGTATTATTAACATTTTCTCATCACTTTCTTAAGTCTAGATAATCAACAAGATAATAAATCTAGCCCTGATTTATGCTTGCTTATTTCTAGGGTGTACATTTGCACATCAAAAATCTAATAATTGGAGTTCCAGAAGTTGATTCAAGTTTGTTTCAGCAGACCTCATCTCTTGGAATGTATCTCTTATCAAATTCCTTGATGTGTAACCCTGTGTTTGCTTTTATATTTGCATCTACCCCTTTACAGAGTGTTTGGCACACCATAGGTGCCTAATAAATGCTATATCATCCCTTCTTTCTTTCTTTCTTGGTAGTCTGGGAGGAGAGGACCTGATAACTGTATCAGGAAAGGCCTTATGTAAGTAGTAAAGATTGAGTTGCCCTGACCTGAAGGAAACTAGCAATAACAAAAGAGGTAAGAATGAAGAGGGAGGACTGAGAGTACAAAGAATTGAGGGAAAAAAGAGATAGAATACTATAAGTTAGTAAACCAGTTTAATGTGATCCTTAATATATATGAAGGAGAATAAATTATAAAATCATTGGAAAGACAATTTAAAAATAGGTTGCAAAGAGCTTTAAATGCCAAATACAGGAATTTATATTTGATCTTGAAGGTAATTAGGAGTCACCACAATTTATTGAGCAGGGAAATGACATGCTCAGATCCATGTTTTAAGACTATCATTTTGACATCTATGCAGAAAATGGGTTGAGCCAAGGGGAGATACCTGAGGTAGTGAAATCAATTAAATGATTATTGTAATAGTCCAGGAATGAAATATATATAATAAAATCCAAAGGGTTGAGAGTTTTAAATGAAGGACAGGTAAGACATTGATAACATTGTATCAATGAGAATTTGATAGTGTCTACTTATAATATTTCTACTTTAGTAAAGGATTAAATACTTTCCAAAATTTTTGTCAATGATTTTGATAATGTATGGTGGACATATTTCTCAAATTTGGAAATCACTTAAAGTTAAAAGAAAAATAATTAACATGCTGATAAATATTATCTAAAAAGATAGGTTCTGGATATAACAAGAGATGTCAAATGTAAAAAGATGAAAGTAAATGAGAATAAATATAAAATCCTCTACTTGGATTCAAAATATCAGTTTTAGAAGTAGAAGATGGGGTGGCCATTACTCAGCAATATTTTATGTTAAAAAGTATTGTATCATAAAAATGTGTTGTGGGGCTGCAAATGTATAATTTATATGAAATTACTTGCCTTCTCACTTGGGGAGGGAAGGAAACAATTTGGAACTCAAAGTATTATTTTATCATTTTTTACATAGTTTTTTTTAATTTTCAAAACACATGCAAAGATAATTTTCAACATTCACTCTTGCAAAATCTTGTGTTTCAAATTTTTTTCTCCTTCCTTTCCCCCACCCCCTTTCCTAGATGGCAAATAATCCAATATATATTAAACATGTGCAATTCTTTTACATATATATATATATATATACATACATATATATGCATATATATATCTACTGTTGCCATGCTGCACAAGAAAAAATCAGATCAAAAATGAAAACAAAATGAGAAAGAAAACAAAATATAAGTAAACAAAAACAAAAACAAACAATAAGTAAAAATATTATGTTGTAATCCCCATTCAATCCCCATAGTCCTATGGATGCAGATGTTTCCCTCCATCACAAGACTATTGGAACTGGCCTAAATCACCTTGCTTTTGAAAAGGGCCATGTCCATCAGAAATGATCATTGTGTAACCTTGCTGTTGCTATGCACAAAGTTCTCTTGGTTCTATTCACTTCACTTAGTATCAGTTTATGTAAGCTTCTCCATGCTTTTCTGAAATCATCCTGCTGATCATTTCTTATAGAACAACAATATTCCATAACATTCATATGCCATACCTTATTCAACCATTCTTCAGTTGATGGGCATACACTCCATTTCCAGTGAAATTCAAAATTTGAGAGAAAACGAATGTTCAGATTACCTTTATATGTAATTGGGGGGGGAGGAGATAATATATTACATTTTTAAAAGTTGTATCAATAAAGTGAAAGTTCAGTATAAATTGAGAATGTGGTATTGTTTACATAAAATCTAATGTCTTCCTCTACTACATTAAGAGAAGAATAGCATCCAGAAAGGCAGGAAGAGAAATAATAGTCACAGCATGCTTTGTTATGGTCAGATTTTGAAGTTTGGTTCTAACTGTTATATTGTGGTCACCACATTAACAAAGTGTATCCAAAAAAATAAAAGGGAAAACAGGGTGGGTAAAGAACCAGAGACCATGCCATGTGGGATTCAGGAGAGGGAAGTCTGGAAATGAATAGTTGAAGGTTGGGAGAGAGCAGATGGAATGCAAAGAGCGTTGTGAGGTATTTAAAAAATCATCATGTAGAGAAGAAATTCAATTTATTTTATTGACTGACTTATAATAGGTGCTTCAAAAATAATAGTGATTGATTGATTGATTTTGCTGTTGTTGTTCCATCATTTTCAATTGAATTTGACTCTTTATGGCCCCATTTGGGATTTTCTTGGCAGATACTAGAATGGTTTGCCATTTTCTTCTTTAGTTAATTTGTATACATGAAGAAACTGAGGCAAGTTAACAGTGTTAAGTGACTTGCCCAGGTCACACAGCTAGTAAGTATCTGAGGCCAGATCTGAACTTAGGAAAATGAGTTTTCCTGACTTCAAGCTTAGCATTCTATCCACTGTGCCACCTATCTGTCCCTTTGTAGGATTTAGGATATCTTTAGTTTTGAATCTTGTATACTATATATAATCAATTGCTTTCATAAATATTTGCTTTATAATTATATGGAGATGTTATTGAGTCATTTTCCAGTCACATTTTACTCTTTGTGACCCCATTTAGGATTTTCTTGGCAAAGATAATGGAGTGGTTTGTCACTTCCTTCTCCAGCTAATTTTACAAAAAATAATCAAGGCAAAAAGAGTTAAGTGACTTACATGTCCAAGGTCACATATCTACTTAGTGTCTGGCTTAAGCCAGATTTGAACTCAGGAAAATAAACTTCCTAATACTCTCTATTTAATAGCTCTTAGTGAAACCTGGCTCCTCCTTGATGACACAAACCTCCCTGGACACCTTTTTCCACCTTCACTTATTCCCTTGGCCCACTACTCAAAGCAGGGGAGTTAGAATATTCCTTGCTCCCTATTGCTATTTCTAGATTTCCCCCTTCCTCCTCTTCTTTTGAAGTTCTTGCTATTCTATCACCCAATCTATATACCCCCCAATCAAAATCCTATTAATGGTTGCCTACAGACTCCCAGGTCACTCCCTTTCCTTTCTCTATGAAGTTGATATCTGTCTTGTACTTTTTCCTCTCCTTTCCTACCCATGTCCTCCTACTAAGGGACTTTAACATACATATTGATTCTCTCTCAAATATTCTCTCAAAAATTCTTTCTCAACCACTCAGTTTCTCAATCTCCTCTTTTCTCTCTACCCCACTTCAGTTTTACATGAAGAGAGCCATATCCTCTATCTTGCCATCACTCACAAATTACCATATTTCATATTCAGGAATTCTGAGATTCTCTAATCCTACCATAATTTGCTCATCTCTAACCTGTCCTGCTTTATATTATATAATTTTACTCTTCATTTTCACCATGACTTTCAATACCTTGACCCCTCAATTATCTTACAACTAATTTCCCCAGTACTAGTGACTATTTTTTTTACTCATCTCAATTTCTTGCTGACCTAATTCAACTTTATACCATCTTCCCTCTTGAATCCCTAGAATATTTATCACTAATTATGCCCAGTCAAACCTCAACCTTAAATGACTTCCATCATTTGTTATTTTTCACTTACATATTTGCTGCTAAATGAAGTGGTAAATCTCACAACTTTTCTGATCTAATTCCCTATATTATACACCCTCAAATGAATTCTTTCTGCTGTTACATAATCATATTCTGCCTCCCTTATTTGCTATCACATTCTTCATAGCAGCTCTCCAAAATTTTTTCATTGCTTTTTAAATTTTTCAGAACTGTGCCTACCACCTCAGATGCTTGAGCTTCTTCTTTTTCCCTCTTTCTTATCTCCTGTCACTAGGGAACTTTCTGCCATTCTCTCCTTCACCTCTGTCTTACATGATGAAGTGGTCTTACTCCTTCAAAAGGCTACCCTCTTTACCTGTTCAAGTAATCCTACTCCCTCCCTTCTTCTCCAACACATTTCCCCCTTTTTCATTATTTTCAAATTTTTCCTCTTTACTAGCTCATTCCTTACCGCCTACAAGCATTCCCATGTCTCCTTTGCTGGATCTTCCTCCTCATTATGCATTATAATCACAGGTATCCCTCAGGATTCTGTCCTGTATCTACTTCTGACTCTAAACAACTTCACTTGGTGATCTTATTGGCTCCCAAGATTTAATTAATATCTTTTTTGCTAATGATTCTTAAGTCTATGTTTTTTGTTATTAAAGCTTTTTATTTCTATAACATATGTATGGGTAGTTCTCCAACATTGATCTTTACAAAGCTTTCCATTACAAATTTTACCCCCAGTCCTCTCCCCTCCCCTAGATGGCAGGAAGTCCACTACATATTAATAATGTTGAAATGCTTGAGAAGTTATGCAAGAAAAATCCTATCTGCAAGAAAAAAAAAAGAATCAGAGAAAGGCAACACAATGCAGGCAAATGTCAATAGAGATCATGAAAATGTTACGTTGTGGTCCATATTTCATTTCCCTCTCTCTGGGTGTATATGGCTTTCTTCAGTGAATAAGTGGAACTGGTTTGAGACAATTCTTTGTTGCAGAGAGCCATGTCCATCAGAATTGATCATCATGTAATACTGTTGTTGCTGTGTATGATGATCTCCTGGTTCGGCTCGTTTCACTCAGCATCAGTTCATGCAAGTCCCTCCAGGCCTCTCTGAAATCGTCCTGCTGGTCGTTTCTTACAGAGCCATAATATTCCATAACATTCATATACCATAATTTATTCAGCCACTCTCCAATTGATGGGCATCCCTTCAGTTTCCAGTTTCTAGGCACTACAAAAAGGGCTGCCACAAACATTCTTGCACAGGTGGGTCACTTTCCCTCCTCTAAGGGATATAGGCCCAGTAGAAACACTGCTGGGTCAAAGGGTATGCACAGTTTGACAACGTTTTGAGCATAGCTCCAAATTGCTCTCCAGAATGGTTGTATCCGTTCACAGTTCCACCAACAATGTATGTGTCCCAGTTTTCCCACATCCCCTCCAACATTCATCGATATCTTTTCCTGTTATTTTAGCCAATCTGACAGGTGTGTAGTGGTACCTCAGAGTTGTCTTAATTTGCATTTCTCTGATCAATAGTGATTTGGAGCAACTTTTCATATGACTAGAGATGGTTTAAATTTCATCATCTGAAAATTGTCTGTTCATATCCCTTGACCACTTATCTATTGAAGAGTGGCTTGAATTCTTATATATATGAGACAATTCTCTATAAATTTTAGAAATGAGGCCTTTATCAGAACCATTAAATGTAAAGATGATTTCCCAAATTGATGCTTCCCTCCTAATCTTGTCTGCATTTGTTTTGTTTGTACAGAAACTGTTTAACTTAATATAATCAAAATTATCCATCAGGTATTCAATTAGGAGTTCCAGATCTTCTTTGGACATAAATTTATTCCATCATCACAGGTCTGAGAGATAAACTATACTATGTTCCTCTAATTTGCTTACAAAGTCCCTCTTTATATCTAGATCATGAACCCATTGAGATCTTATCTTGGTATATGGTGTTAGGTATGGGTCAAGCCCTAATTTCTTCCACACTAGTTTCCAATTGTCCCAGCAGTTTTTGCCGAATAGTGAGTATTTATCCCCAAAGCTGGGGTCTTTCGGTTTATCGAATACTATATTGTTAAGGTTATCACCTAGATTGTCCTGATATCCTATCCTGTGCCACTGATCGACTGCTCTATTTCTTAGCCAGTACCAAACTGTTTTGATGACCGCTGCTTTATAATATAGTTTTAGATCTGGTACACCAAGGCCACCTTCATCTCCCTTTTTTTTTCATTAATCCCCTTGAAATCCTTGACCTTTTGTTCTTCCAAATGAACTTTGTTACTATTTTTTCTAGATCTGTAAAATAATTTCTTGGGAGTTTGATTGGTATGGCACTAAATAAGTAGATTAGTTTGGGTAGTATTGTCATTTTTATTATGTTTGCTCTGCCTACCCATAAGCACTTAATATTTTTCCAATTGACTAGGTCTGATTTTATTTGTGTGGAAAGTGTTTTGTAATTTAGTTCGTATAGTTTCTGACTTTTCCTTGGCAGATAGATTCCCAAATATTTTATCCTATCATCTGCTATTTGGAATGGAATTTCTTTTTGTATCTCTTGCTGCTGAACTTTGTTGGTAATATATAAAAATGCTGATGATTTATGTGGATTAATTTTGAATCCTGCCACTTTGCTGAACTTGTGAATTGTTTCTAGTAGTTTTTTAGTTGAGTCTCTAGGGTTCTCTAAGTATACCATCATGTCATCTGCAAAGAGTGATAATTTGGTTTCTTCATTACCTACTCTGATTCCTTTTATCTCTTTTTCTTCTCTTATTGCTAAAGCTAACATTTCTAATACAATATTAAATAGTAATGGTGACAGTGGGCAGCCTTGTTTCACTCCTGATCTTATTGGGAATGGTTTTAGTTTGTCTCCATTACATATGATGCTTGCTGATGGTTTTAAATAGATGCTACTGATCATTTTAAGGAAAAGCCCATTTATTCCTATACTCTCTAGTGTTTTTAATAGGAAAGGGTGTTGGATTTGACCAAATGCTTTTTCAGCATCTATTGAGATAATCATATGGTTTTTGTTAGTTTGGTTCTTAATATAATTAATTATGCTGATAGTTTTCCTAATATTGAACCTGTCCTGCATTCCTGGTATAAATCCTACTTGGTCATAGTGTACTATCCTGGGGATGACTTTCTGTAATCTCATTGCTAATATCTTATTTAAAATTTTTGCATCAATATTCATTAGGGAAATTGGTCTATAGTTTTCTTTCTCTGTTTTCACCCTACCTGGTTTAGCTATCAGTACCATATCGTTCTCATAGAAGGATTCTGGCAGTATACCTTCTGTCCCTATTTTCTCAAATAGTTTGTGTAATATTGGAATTAATTATTCTTTGAATGTTTGGTAGAATTCACATGTAAATCCATCTGGCCCTGGAGATTTTTTCTTAGGGAGTTGGTTAATAGCTTGTCTATTTCTTTTTCTGATATGGGGCTATTTAAATAGTTTATATCCTCTTCTCTTAACCTGGGCAATCTATATTTTTGTAGATATTCCTCCATTTCATTTAGATTACTGGCATAAAGTTGGGCAAAGTAACTCCGAATTATTGCTCTAATTTCCTCTTCATTGGAGGAAAGTTCTCCCTTATCATTCTTGAGACTAACAATTTCATTTTCCTCTTTCCTTTTTCTTATCAAATTAACTAAAGGCTTATCTATTTTGTTAGTTTTTTCATAGAATCAACTCTTAGTTTTATTTATTAATTCAATAGTTTTCTTATTTTCAATTTTATTAGTTTCTCCTTTTACTTTTAGAATTTCCAATTTGGTATTTAATTGAGGGTTTTTAATTTTTTCTTTTTCTAGTTTTTTAAATAATAAGCCCAATTCATTGATCTTTTCTTTTTCTATTTTATTGAAGTAATCATCTAGAGATATAAAATTGCCCCTTATAACCGCTTTGGCCGTATCCCACAAATTTTGGTATGTTGTCTCCTTATTGTCAATCTCCTGGATGAAATTATTGATTGTATCTATGATTTGCTCTTTCACCCATTCATTCTTCAGAATTAGATTATTTAGTTTCCAATTAACTTTTGGTTTATTTTCTCCTGGCCTTATATTGCATGTGATTGTTATTGCATCATGATCTGAAAAGGATGCATTTACTATTTCTGCCTTTCTGCATTTGATTTTGAGGTTTTTATGCCCTAACACATGGTCAATTTTTGTATAGGTTCCATGGACTGCTGAGAAAAAAGTAAACTCCCTACTGTCTCAATTCAACTTTCTCCATAGATCTATCATACCTAATTTTTCTAACAATTGGTTTATCTCCCTAGTTTCTTTCTTGTTTATTTTGTAGTTTGATTTATCTAATTCTGAGAGAGCAAGGTTGAGATCCCCCACTAGTATCGTTTGGATGTCTATTTCTTCTTGCATCTCTCTTAATTTCTCCCCTAGGAATTTGTGTGCTATTGCACTTGGTGCATATATATTTAGTATAGATATTGCTACATTATCTATGGTAACCTTTAATAAAATATAGTTTCCTTCCTTATCTCTTTTGATTAGATCTACCTTGGCTTTTACTTGATCTGAGATAAGGATTGCTACCCCTGCTTTTTTTTTGTTCACCTGAAGCATAATATTTTCTGCTCCAGCCGTTTACCTTCACTCTATATGTGTCACTATGTTTTAAATGTGTTTCTTGCAGACAACATATTGTGGGATTCTGGTTTTAAATCCAGTCTGATACCCGCTTCCGCTTTATGGGAGAGTTCATCCCATTCACATTCACAGTTAGAATAACTAATTCTTTATTTCCTGCCATCTTATTTACCCAAGTTATGTTTTCCCCTTTCCTTTCCCCTTTCTCCCGTTCCCCCTTCCTCAGTACTTTGTTTTGATGACCCCCTCCCCCAAACAATACTGCACCCTTTAAATCCCCTCCCCTTTTTTTACTCCTTTCCCCTGATTCTTCTATTTTCCTTTCTATTAGTTTGTCCCTTATTTTTCCTCCTTTCCCTCCCACTTCCCTCTAGCAACAGACAAGTTTCTATGTGAAATCAAATGTCTGATGCAAACTTTTAGGGCCCAACCTGATGAGAGTAAGATTTACACAATGCTCATCTCCCTCCCCTCTTTCTCTCAATTATATTAGGTTTTCTTTGCCTCTTCAAGTGATTTTACCTTGTTTTTACCTCCTTTTTTTTTTAGATCTTATTTTACCACTTTTTCCCTCTTTTCCCCAGTATGACAACCTTTTCCCCTCTAGTTCTCTTTTTCATATTATCAAAGTAATATCTAGTTAATTATACCCCCAAACTTTAAGTATCCCCCTAGTAAAAATAAAGTTCTCAAGAGTCCTTTCCTTTTTACCTTTTTATGCATCTCTTGAGTTCTGTGTTTGGGTGTCGAATTTTTTGTTCAGATCCGGTCTTTTCATTAGAAATAGGTGAAATTCACCTATATCATTGAATGACCATCTTCTTCCCTGGAGGATAATGCTCATTCTAGCTAGCTGGATAGGTTATTCTTGGTTGTAATTCTAGTTCCTTGGCCCTTCGAAATATCTGGTTCTAGGCCCTTCGATCCTTCAGTGTGGAGGCTGACAGATCGTGTGTGATTCTAATTATTGATCCTCGGTATTTGTATTGTTTCTTTCTAGCTGCTAGCAGAATCTGTTCCTTGGTGCTATAGTCATGAAATTTAGGTATGATATTCATTGGGGTCTTAATTTTGGGGTCTTTTTCAGGAGGTGATCGGTGAATTCTTTCAATGGTGATTTTGCCCTTTGATTCTACAATCTCAGGGAAGTTTTCTTTCAGGATTTCCTGGAAGATAGTGTTTAGATTCTTTTTTTCATCATGGCTTTCAGGAAGTCCAATAATCCTTAGATTGTCTCTCCTAGATCTATTTTCCAAGTCAGTTGTTTTTCCTAGGAGATATTTCATGTTTTCTTCTAATTTTTCATTTTTTTGTTTTTGTTTGACTGATTCTTCAAGTCTTATTGAGTCATTCACTTGCATTTGTTCAATTCTTATTTTTAAAGTGTTGTTTTCTTCAGTTATCTTTTTAAGCTCCTTTTGTAACTGGCCAATTTGTTCATTGCACTCTTTTTCCACTTCACTAATTTTATTTTTCAATAAATTGGTGTTTTTTTCATATCTTTTTTGCAGGGCATCATATCCTTCTTGCAAGATATTGTATCCTTCTTGCACTGATTTCAGTTTATTTTCCCTTTTATCCTCCAGCTCTCTTTTGAGTTTTTTTATGCAATCTTCCAGAAAGGCCTTTTGAAAAGGGGACCAGTGATGGTCCTTGCTGATTTTCTCTGGAGTTTTGTCTAAAGGAACCTCTGGATCTGGGGTCATCACTTCTTTCTCTTTATAAAAGCTGTCTGTGGTGAGAGCTCTTTTTTGCTTCTTCATTTTTTTTTAGACTTTTTTTTTTGGATATCTCTTTAAGGTAGGGGAAAAAAAACGGCGGCTGAAAAACTTTGCCCTGGGGCACTTCGGCGAGTTGACTTAAGGTGCTGGTCCGGTGGGGGCTAGGACTAAGTCCGAACTACTCCTTAAATAAGGCAAGTCTGCCAGAACACCTGCCCCCAATCAGGGCAGAGTGTCCCGAGTGCCTCAGATAAACTCCAGTTGTTTGGAATTTGGAGTTTGGAGTATGGAGCTTCTGCCAGGAAGAGCTGAGCTGAGCTGAGTCCCACCCTCACTTACAGCCTACACAGGAGTCATCTATTTATCTCTCTGTCTGAGTCAGACTAACCTGATATGAAGTTCTCCAGAGAGCAGTGTCCAAATATTTCTGAGTTCGTTGACTTGAAGATCAGTTCAGAGGCTTATTTTATTGTTGATTTGAGAGAAGATTGGAGGAGAGGCAGAAAGTCACCTTTTAACTCCACCATCTTGGCTCTGCCCCCTACTATGTTTTTTGATCCAGTCTTTCTGCTGAACCCAAATCTCATATTTCCAACTGACTTTCTGATATCTTCAATTGAATGTCCAATAGACATCTTAACTCAATATGTCAAAACCGGAGCTTATCTTTCCCCCTAAATCCTCTCCCCATTCCCAACTTTCCTATTAATATAGGAATAATCAATCTCAGGCTCACAATCTAGGAGTCATCCTGGATTCCTCATTATCTCCCATTCCCTATCCAAAGTCTATATCCAAGTTATTGCTAAGGTCTGCTGATTTCATTTTTCCAAAATCTTTTGATATCCCCTTTATTTTCCCTGACAATTATATCACTCTAGTGCATGCCCTTCTCACCTCATGTTTCAATTACTGCAATAGCCTGCTGGTGGTACTATTTGTCTCAAATCCTTCCCCACTCCATTCCATTCTCCATTAAGTCATTAAAGTGATTTTCCTAAAATGAAAGTGTGAACCCTAGTCAATGAACTCTAGTGGTTTCCTTTTGCTTCTAGTAGCATGCTGTGTTTGACATCCAAAGTCCTTTATGATCTAGCCTCTTTGCAGTCATCTTAGCCTTTGTTTTCCAAAATGAACCCTTCAATCCAATGACACTGGACACCTGGTTATTCCATGACCAAAATTCCATCTCTCAACTATGGGCATCCTTTCCAACTATGCTGCATGTCTGGAATGCCCTCTTTCTTCCACTCTGACTAGCTCTTCTTATGTCCCAAGTAAAATCCCACCATCTACAGGAAGCCTTCTTCAGCCTTTCTTAATTTCAGTGCCTTCCTTCATTTAAATATCTCATATTTATCTTGTATATAGTATGCTTTGTATATATTTGTTTACATGTTGTCTCCTTCAACATATTGTAGAATCTTTGAGTGGAGAAATATATTTTGCCTCTTGTGGTATCTATAGTACTTAGCAAAGTGTCTGGCAAATAGTTAGTACTGAATAAATATTTTTAATTTAATACACATACTTATATAGGTGCGAATTGGAAAGAAAATGTGTTCTCTTATCTGACAAAACAAGAAGCATTACTTTCACAAAGAAATTTCAGACTATGACATTTTCCATTTACATAAAATAGGAGATACATGAAATATCAGTATTTGATACATTCATATTGACTACTATTCAAATATAACTGAAGTTTTATTTTTAAGATACTAATCCAACGAATTGATTTGTTATGCATACATGAAACCATTTGGATAAGAGAAAGAAAAAAATACACTAAATTGATTACCTGAAATAGTAGGCTATCAAATAAAATTCTCAATATTATAATTCAGAGATTATTAAAAGAAAATAATCAAAGAATTAAGAATTCTCAGAAAAAATATTTTATTCAAGGCAGATGTTTTAGATTTGATGACCTATTTTTTCAAGGGACATTTGGGTTCTGCAAACCTAGGATACTAAAACACTTTTTTCTTTTTGCCTGACTTACAGCCCAGAAGATAATCATGGCTGTCGGTCTCTTGTCTCGGTCTCTGTCTCTGTCTTTCTGTCTCTCATCCTCACTCTTGCTCTGTCACTGAAACCATAACTAACATTTTTATTTAGGGAAATTGTTAACTTAAGACAAAATTATTTCAAATACCTCACATGCAAAATTAAAAACAACAATTTGAAGAGATTCTAGACAGAATTTTAAGAATGAGAATAATATGATGTTAAAACTGAAGTCCTACCTATTTTAATTTGCTGTCATTAAAGAATAAAATGTTCCAAAGTTTCAAATAGTTGTGAAAGGAAACCATGAGCCTTGTCTGCTACTACTAAGCTGAAAGACTTTGAAATCAAATCCAGTAATGGAGACTAGTTTGAAGATCACTCTAGGTAGGGCCAGAAATTCTCAATATTAGAATAATTCTGCCACAAGATATTGATTTTTTTCTATAATTCAAACTAGTTTACAAAGTTGTGGGAGGAGTCAGTTATGTTGTTATCAGTCAATCATCAAGGATTTGTGAAGTGCCTACTGTATGTGGGGCAACAATCCTACTTGTTGTGAGGAAACAAAGATTAAAGTAAAATTATCATACCTTTGAGTTTATATTCTATTGGAAGAGAAAGTATGTACATATGAAAATCTCTGTGTAATATTAATTAAAATGATTTGGTGGGAAGACATGAGCATTTGGCTGAGAGTCAGAAAAATCTTTTTATAGAAGATGGTTTCAAGGACACTAGGTATTCTAAAAGGTGACATGAAAAGAAAGTACATTTTAGGAATGGGGAAACAGGTAAAGTCACAAATCTGGGAGTTGGTGAATTTTAATTCATTTATGATCCGAAGACATAGATATACATATATGTTGTGACTGATCAAAACTTGTTCTCAAAAATAAGTGTGTTATTTGAGTAATTTTGCCTTATAGTTAAGTGCCTAAACTTGTATTCAGTTGCATACTCTGCATTCAGTTTAATATGTAAGAAGACACATTATTTTCTGCTTTCAATTTCATTCAAGAAAATACTTTAGAATTATATCTGGTTTGTAATCCCATTTCTGATGCTAACTATGTGTAGTACATTGTCTAAGTAACTTAATCTCCATGATCTTCAGTTTATTCTTCTTATTCTTCTATGAAATAAAAGATTTGCCCTAGAAAACTTGTGAGATCCTTTCCAGTTCCAGACCTAAATGGAATTCAGGCAACACTTGCTGAATGACTCCTATGTACAAAGCACTGTGAAATGTAAGGGATAAAATGATTTTTTTGGAAAAAAAAGTCATTCTTGTGCTCAGAGTTTACATTTTATATGGCTAATACAGCATAGACACAATAAAGATATGAGATAGTGCACTAGTAATGATGAAGGGTAGGAAGTAGGGAAGAATGATTAAGGAAGGATCCAGACAGTTTAAAAAAAACAGGGTAAAATTGAAGAGAAAGAGAATATTTTCAACTATAGTTCTATAGAAGATTCAGCACTTGAAGTAATATTTGAAAGAAGATAAGGTTTCTGAAAGGCAAGGAGGAGGTGAGTGTACTATATGGGACACATCCTTAGCAAATACATTGATGGAAAAAAAGATGTCAAATTTGGGAAATAATTAGCAGCCCAGTTTGTGTGAGAATTGGAATGTAAAAAAGGAGGGTAATATGAAATAAGATTGGAAAGGGAAAATAAAATGAAATATTGAAGGGTTTTAAACTCCAGAGTAAAGATGTTTTTGTTTTTCCCAAGGAGCAATTAAGAGTACTGAAATGTTTTTTGGCCAAGGAAATAGTAGAATTAATCATATGCTTTAGGAAGATTATTTTAGTCACTATATAAAAGAATGAGTAAAGAAGAGAGATAATGGAGTTAGGGAGAGAGTCATTTAGAGAAAAGAACAAAGGGAAAATGTGCTATCTAGTAGTCTTTATTCTCTTCTCCATCACCTTTTTTCAGCTTTTTTTGATGGCCTCTTTTTTTTCCTTTTTACCTTCCTTCAAAGATTTAGAAAATTCTAGGTATAAAGGAAAATTTGAAAGTATTTACTAGTACTTCCTCCCTTAAATAAAATGAATGACTATAGATTTGGAAGTAATAACTTACTAAAACAACTGATTTCTGGGAGTTATTAAGGAGCCACATTTGTTATGGAATCTGACCATCTGGGGAACAAAATTCTGAACTTAATGAATCTATAAAATTTATTTCTGGAAGGAAATAGAACTATAAACATGGAAGGGAACTGTCTTACATAATCTCAAAGTCTGACTAACTAACCATATAAGTATTCCTTAAATTCTAAGAATTCCAACAAAAATGGAAAAGTAAAGTAGCTAATGCAAGTCATAGAATCATGACTTCTTATATCTATAAGGAAGCTCAGAATGGATCCATGCCAAATCTTTCATTTAGCAGATGAGAAAAATTAGGTCCAGTGAGGTTAAGTAGCTTTACCAAGGTCACTCACAGAAGAAGGTCAAATGGCTAACTTGCAGTTAAGTTCTTTTCTCAATGTATACAAGTACCTTCCTGCTTGTCATTAGACTTCAGTTATACATCCTTTTATGTATCCTATCAACAAATTCTACTTAACAGACATTGTGAAAGAACTGCCAATATTATAGTTATACAGTATTTGGCAATAAGTCAAGGTGTTTGAATGCATTATGAACATTATTTGGATATGGCAGCTGCCAAACACCATACTATATTTTCCATATGTTTCTTCAGTGAGAAACAATGAAAATTTCCATATTCGGGTAATGTTTTACTTTTTAAAAACATTTCATGTGTTTCTGTAGTATTTTTGTTGATTTCCTTATGTTTACTAGGATTAAGTAAACCAAATAAACAGATTAGGGAAAAGCAAATACACAAGGTTTTTGTATAAAACTTGGATGGTTCCCTTCAAGCAAGCACAAAATAATTAGAGAACACTTATAAATTATTTTAGTCAGTACAATGCTGTGACATATATCCTGCATGTATTTGGACCATAAATTTTTCCACACAAATTTTTGCAAATGCTTTTTTAGCCATTTGTATATTAGTTACACACAGGTGCAGAGCATGTGATAATGAAAAAAAGGTTCAAAATTTGTTGACTTTTTTTTCCAAAAAATCTGATGATATTTAAAGTAAACTATTTTTGGATACATATATAAAACAACTTGCCCAATGAGTTTTACCATGTCAAATATTTCCTTACATTAATAAAACAACTGTTTAATAATTTAATTTTCATATAATGTATATATTTTCATAACATACATACACATACATATATATATATATATACATACTTATATGTATGTATATATATATATATATATATATTTCCTTATCCTCTTTTTGTTTCCTTTCTGCCTTATTGCCTTCAAAGATTCAATCAACAAGCATTTATCAAGCCCCTATTATATACCAGACAAGGCTCTGATCTCAACAGATAGAAAGCTTAAGGTCAATAAATACCTGCCTTCAAGGAATTTATATTCTACTGGGGAGAAAAGAGATGCATGAATTATATACTAGAGTGATGTGACATTTCCTTCCCAGCTTATTTTACTAATATGGAAACGGAGAGAAGCAGAGTTAAGTGACTTGCCCAGGGTCACAGAACTAGTAAGCATCTGAAACCAGATTTGAAATCAATAAGACAAGTCTTTATGACTCCAGACTTATCATTCTTTCCACTGTACCACCTAGCTGCCCTTTTCTAGGAGAACTGAAAAGCAAAATAACTTGCTCAGGTAATATAGCCACAATGTGGCAGAAGAACTTAAATCTAGGTCTATCTACCACCACAGGCCAGCTTTTCCTCTTCAGTATTTCCTCTAATGTACACAATTTCAATTTATTTTTTCCCCTGATGGCTCATATAACATGAAAATTTGAAATTGATCCCTCTTCTTTAGGAATTAATCATGATTTAGAAGTTCAAAGCTTCTAAGTACTTGATAAAGTTGTGATTTATTTAATTTCATGATTTGAAATCCTATTTTTCAATGCAGTTTTATTTACTTTCATAGTAAAAACAGTGAGGATCAGGGCATTTATTAGTTTAGTTTACAGGATCTTTTTTTCCATAGAATTGTTCTTCTTTGCTTCTAAAATTAATGTTGGTTCATAAATTGCAACTAAATCCAGTGTTCTTTTTTAATGCATTCAGTGTGAATACTGAAAGTTAGAATAACCAAATTGACCATAACATCATTTTTCTTTTTGCCTTTGGGCCCCAAACTTGCCAGCTCTTCTATTCACCTGTCTGATCAGAACCCATAAGATGTTCTTCCATTTACATGTACTCTCTTTATGTTTTCTAGCCTTGTTTATGACCAGATTGTCAATCTGGATATATTTTAATTCTTTCAAATGACTCTATAGTCAACCAAAAAATCTCTTATTCACCATGAATTTAGCTGATCAGAACTAGAAACAGAATTACAATACCTACTCCTAACTCTTTCTAGGGCACTTCCATTACATACTATCTAATCCTTCCCAAAGCAAGCTATCTATCCCTTTTCACATGGAAAATGAAATCAGCTGAGGATAATGAAGCATTCTGCCCAAGCTCAAAAGGACTGATCATGTTGGCCAGTCCCTCATTACACTAACAATTCAATTAAATATTTTATCATTTTACTTCTTATGATATGCTTAATGTGGGAATAGAATGCATTGCATGGGAGCTTGAACCAAGAACTCATTTTCTTTTCCTCATTTTCAGTCAATTTCTTATAAGTTTGGTTAGTATGAATTGTAAGAATTCATATGAATGTATAAGATTGGTTTTCCTTTCCCCACATTAAGAAGTGATTTGTAAATATGTCATATAAAAATGGGATCATTTCTCTAAAATTTCATCAGGAAGATACTAATCTAAAAACTAATGTACGGTCAGCTGTAATATTGAACATTGTAAAATGAAGTGATATAGGAATGACAAAAAGTTGGTTGTCGAAATAGAGTTGGAAATTAAAGACTTTGTCACTGGATCTCCTGCAATCCCCACTGGAACAAGTGGAAAAATATTAGCAACTTTAGACAGAAAGATAAGGCCAGTACATCAAAATAGTTACATTAGATTCAAATTTGCCTTAAAAAACATCTCTTTGTTCCAATCCTCTGTTTACTGATGAACCTTCTCCTTTGCAATTTGATCTGAGTGGACCTTTTCATCAAGAAGAAATGTCTTTTGAAAATGAATAATAGAGTTCTCAGACTAGATTCATCTCAGTGTAAATTAATAAATTAATATTCTGTCTTATAAATCAGTCTCTTGTGAGTCAGGTTAGTAGGAATCATTTCCCCAGAGCCTGTTTACTTCTCTGTGAACTAATAAAATTGAGGCTCTGACCTTGCAAAGGGAAAGATCACTTCTCATAAGTTCTCTTTGATCTCACCAAGGTGAAAGACTGACACATTATATTACTTCACTATCATATACTACAACTTGGTAATCCATTCCCCAGTATGATATCTGAAAGTTGTTTTAATTTGCGTTTTTCTAATCAGTACTGATTTAGAGCATTTTTATATAACTATGCTTAATTTTTATTTATTTACTAAGAAACACCTTTGACACTCTAAGACAATTTATCAATTGGGGAATGACTCACATTCTTATAAATTTGATGAATTCTTTATATTTTTGAAATATGAGATCATTATATAAGAAACTATAAATTTCTCCCAATTTTAAAGTTTTATGCCACGATATATGGTCAATTTTTGTAAAGGTACCTTATACTACTGAGAAAAAGAGTTATTTATTTATATTCTTGTTCACTTCTGTGTGTGTGTACATATGCATATGCCCATATACATATATGATTACATTCATCTCCTTAATTTCTTTCCCATTTATTTTTGGATTAGATTTGGTTAGATTCTGAGAGAGGAATGTTAAATTCCTTACTATTGTACTATTACTACTTCCAGCTATAATTCATTTAACTTTTCCTTTAAAAATTTAGATGATATAATACTTGGAGCTTTAATGTCAATATTACTTCATGGTAAATAATATGATACCTTTTATCTTAGTGTATTTTCCATATTTATCTTTTTTCATTAAATCTATTGTGGCTTTAATTTTGTCTGTGATCATGATTGTTACTCTTGCTTTTTTTTAACCTCAGATAAAATATAATTAATTCTAATCCAAACCTCTATTTTAATTCTATATACATTTAGTGTTTCTTGTAAACAACATATTGTTCATTCTGCTATCTGTTTCCATTTTAGGGGTGAGGTCATCCCATTCATATTCAAAGTTTTGATTACCAGTTCCATATTTCCCACTATTTTTCCTCTTAATTATCATTCTCACCCTCCCTTTTAGTCCTATCCCACCTCACAGGTCTGTTTTATTTCTAACCAAGACCTCCCTAATCCACATCCTTTTAAAGAATCCTTCCTTTATACTCTCTCCATACCCTCTGATTCCTCTAAGAATCTCTCCCTTATCCTCTTCTTCTGCCCTCCTACTTCTTGATCTATACAGCCTCCCAAAAGTCTCTTCATTTTTCTTCCCCTGTGCCTTCTCCTTCCTATTTACTTATTTAGAAGACTTATAAAAATTTCTAGATGTATTTGTTATTCCTTCTTTAAACTTGTTCTGATGAGAATAAGATTGCAACACTAACAACCCTCCATTCCTACCTGCTTACATTGTAATAGTGGAATACTCAATTTATTCCCAAGCCTTCAATCTACCTACGCTTTTTCTAACTACTCAAATAATGATAACATTCTTGCAAATAGAAAACATTTTTCCATATAAGAAGTAAAATGTTTGACCTTATTGAGCCCCTTATTTAATGTCTTTAATGTTTCTTTTGTTCAGCCTTTCTGAACCTTCTATTTATCATACGCAGGCACACACACACATACACTTTGTGCATCTCTTTTTACTTTTAATCTGCATTTGATTATAAACTATTTGAGCACTGGGACTATCTTTTCCCTCCTCTTGTCTCACGGGTGCTTAACAACGAGCATGGCACATAGTAGGTATCTAATAAATGTTTGTTGCCTAACTGATTTCCTAGCTTAGCTCCCTCCCACCTAAATCTGCTTATACAAAAGATCATTTAAGAATAGCTAGTAAATCTCTTTGTCCAAAAAACAAACAAAGAAATGAAAAACCAAACAAACAAACAAAAAACTGGAGCAAAGGAAAATCTGGAAAGTTATGCTAATTGGAATTGATTAATGAACACACAAGAGTGAATGATCTCTTTGCCTGAAAGCTAGATAAGATCAAGCAAAGAGAGTTAGACAGTCTCTAAGAAAGGGTAGATTCCTATGTTATTAATCTCAGACATTACAAGGACTAGAAAACAGGGATGGGGTGCCAACTTCTCCACCCGTCTTCAGCTCTAAAGACCTCTGGACTCTGCCATTTTAAAGTTCATAGTTCCCTTTCTGGACTACTTCTTAAATCTGCCAACAATTATCATTTCTCTATTCATACAATTACACAGTGTCAGATCTCTCTCAGTCAGTCTCTCAGCCACATATCTAGTATTTGTCCAGAAAATTACCTTAAGTTTGGATAGCTTGTTGTTATTCAGTCATTTCAGTCATATTCAACTATATGTGGCCCCATTTGGGATTTTCTTGGCAATTTCTGGGCAATTCTTGGTAATTGAAGAGATATGTCATTTCCTTCTCCATCTCATTTTATGGATGAGAAAATTGAGACAATCAGGTGATTATTGCCGAGGGTCCCACAGCTAGTAAGTCTCTGAGGTCAGATTTGAACTGAGGAAGATGAGTCTTCCTGATTCTAAACCCAGTGTTCTTATACACTGCACCATCTATTTGCCCACATGGAGTAGAAATGAAGTTTCAATTACATGTCAGAAATTCAGAGCAATGGAGTAATGCCATCTTTAAACAGTAAAAAATTCAAATTACAGCATGTTTATGGAAAATTCCATATGTAGCACTATATAAAAACACACACATTAACTTAAATTAAACTCCTAATGTAAGAGCCTAGAATCGTGAAAAGAAGACTTAGGTTTGAATCTTGGAACTAATTCTTAATTACCTTAATAGATCATTTAACTCTTCTGGATCCAGGTTTCCTCATTTGTAAAAACAACAGTAACAGCAACAAAAACTAAACTTGAGGGTGTTGGATTCTTCACATTTTCTTAAAAACCAAATTCCTATAACTTTTGACTTTACTAGTAAAAAAAAAAGAAAAGATTAGAAAAATATATTATGAGTGGTACCAGAGAAGAGTCTTGTTGACCTTGAGTAAGATGAAATTTCATTGTATTCATTCATTCATTCATTCCTTCAAAAAATATTTAGTAGGAGTCAAAATATATCAGGCACTCTGAAGGCAAAAGAAAGTTTCCAAAATGCTTGGAAACAAACTACCTTTAAGCAGCCAAATCTTCTTTCTCCTCCTACAGGAATAAATGCCCTATCAGTCATATTTACCCCATGGTTTTGTTTAGAAACCCTATTATTTTATAGATAGTAAAAAAAAATGCTCTTCAGTCCCCTAGTGATGATCACAAATTTTAAAAATCAGAGGCATATGAATTAAAAAGGCTTTGTCACCACAGTTTAAAATAATTTGTTTTTTTAAGAGGTATATCAAATGGAAGTTGTTAAAATGACTGCAGTATAGATTTAAGCCAAAAAAAGCAAGTATGAAAGTTTCCTCTTTCTGTTATTTGAGTTAGAAATCATTCTCTGTGACAAGTTCCAAACCGTGCCACTGGAGTAGCAGAGATCTATTGCTGGGGAGAGAGGAAAGCCTCTTTTAAATTAATTTCTTGAGCTACTACTGCCAGAATCTTCTCTCTCCTATTTCCTATCAGCTTTGGAGCTGAGCCTAAACTACCTACCTGTCCCACCAGCAGTCGCTCCTCTTCAAAGAACCATTGGCAAAACCTCTCAGTTCTGTGCAGGGAGTGAAAAATTCTTTGAAAATGGTTCAGGCCCACTGCACAGTCAGAGCAATAAGCATTAGAGAAAAACATACAGCTCATTTGTTTAAAACTTGACTCTGTCCATTGTAATTTAAACAGATGTGAGGTACATTTTGCTTCTTACTGCTCTGCCCCATGGCAAAGTGGAATCAAGTCGCCTTTCAAAGCAGTCTCAGCCCCTGCCTATTGCTGAGCTTGAGCAACAATAGGGCTTTGAAAGGAAAAAAGGAAGAGAATGAGAAAGAGAGAGAGGGAAAAAAAAAACATCACCAGTGAGAGAGGCTGACAATTCAGTCCAGATTCAAACAGGGCTGCCAGTGCCCGGAAGCAGCAGAGGACATCTAAAGGTGGGATAAGGTCTGGGTTCAGAACAGCCCATAGAATTAATTTGAAAGAAGTTCCCCTCCCACCACCTACAAAAGCAGCTCCAGTCAAACACTTCACAGATCACATGGCACTTTGCCATGTAGATCCTGCAGGGGTAAGGGTCTGGAAAGGAAGCAGAGTTTGAGATTGGGTAGATTCCAGGCTATTTCCGACTGCACGAAGGAGCCCTGCTTAAATTGTCCAGTGTATCAGCGATTTCAACAATCAGTCCACTTTAGTAAAGGCAATTTATTTCCTCTAAAAATAATCCTCTTTTGATTGAATGGGACACTAGAAGGGTGTGCTCATTAGATGTGATTCATTCAGTGTAACAAAGTCTCATTGAAACACTGGCAGTCATGCCCCCAAGATGTGCCTGTCCACACTCAGAAAGACATTGGTCTCACTAATGCATAGCTCTAATTCCATAAACAAATGGAGTGCTGAGGTTCTCGCTGAAAGCTCAGAAATAGCCTTTGTATTTTCAAGCTTCTTTTCAGTGATGTGTTTTCTTGAATAATACACAATTTCAGAGATTTTTAAATAGGCCACTAAATTTTTTGACTTAATGACTGAATAGCTCATGATAACCTAACTTAATGTTATGAGATATCCTTCAGTTTTTTTTTTGAAAAAAGCACATAAAATTCCTTAAATTGTTGATGGACATAATAACAGTTTGATAAATTTAAGAAAACAGTTCTATGTAATATCTTAAAACTGTCACCAAACCTGTATATATAATTATATCAATGATGTATATTAGAAACTTGCAAGCTGAGGAGCTTGAAGAAATAAGATGGATGATTAGAAATGAGGCCATGAGAAGGTCACAACTTAATAAAACTGAAATTATGTCCTCCCTACTATAATTATGCATATTAATGTATGCTATATATTAATAGAATATATTTTTGAATTGAACAAACACAGTGAAAATGTAATGATGCATATCTCCAAGGATTATAAAAAGAAGTTTTTAAAAATCCTTGTAGAATGTTTATGTTAAATTTTAAAGGCAAATTCTATATTTGGCTTGGCAGGCTCAGATATAATGATGTTGTTAATTGTTTAATATAGAACAAAATTAAACCAGATTTTTAATGATTAGAAAGGAAATGTTGACATTTAGTCAATTACTAGTTTGTGTCTAACAAGAAATTAATTCTTGTATTACTAATATTTTTATTATTCATAAAGGTAATAACAAAAGTAACCAAGCAGGAAGTGAGTAGGCATTCAAGGATGCACAAGGGAATTAATTTCACATTTCTCATTCCTATTAAATGACAGTGCACACAATTCCCAGCTTACAATAGCCCATATGGACTTGTTAGTTCTTAAGCTGTAATGTTACTTTTTTATATTTTTAAAAAGTAAGATGCTTTTGGGTCATTAAAAAATGCTGTTGAATAGTTTAACAAAAAAAATGGCTGCCGTGCCTGGAGTGGGATGTGGGTAGTGAATAAGAGTAGGGTAAATTCTATTCCTTAACTTTTATCAAATTTATACTGTTGCTCTTTCTTTAAAGATCAGATTTTTTTTCATAGATGATTTTGATAAGTTTTTAATTTTCTATCCATCCTTTGGAGGAGACAAGATTTTCTTTTTCCACCTCTATTAAAGAATTATGACAGTTTCAATAAAACAACTATTTTATAAGTGAGTTGTCTCTATAATTCTTTTGAGAGCCTCTTGATTCTAGCATTATTGAAGTTAAGCTGTATTCAGAATAGCCTCTACCTCTTCTCAAATGCCTGGTTAATTTTATCTTTTTGCCTCAGTTCTAGTTTAAAAATGTTATTAGGAATGAAAATGTGCTATTAAAAATGTCATCAAAATATTTTTCAGGTTTCAGTGACATGTTCACTGCTTTTTTGGAGTCTTGCAAGTTAATGTCTAATGTTTGCTTGGGAAATTACAGCTAAATGGGTAATATAAAACTACAAAACAAAAGAAATGACAACTGAAAGGTTTAATCCTTTCCTTTATAACTTCAGAGCAATAGCCTAGAGGTTTATGTCAAATGAATATTCCTGACAACATTAATGGTTTGGAAGAATTGCTGTCATGAAGTGGATACTGGTAGTTAATTATTATTTGGGGAGATGGCCAGTATCATAAAATAGGATTAACAGTATATAGTTTGACTTTTATCTCAGTGTTATCAAGATATTTCAGGAAAGATAAGAAGTAGTCTCCATAATCAACAGATCCTCTACAACTCTGAATTACTATTTCTTTTTGTACCATTGCCATTTTGTGGAAAGTTTATTTTTTAATGCTATTTGTTGTTGTTGTTGTTCTCTCCTTTAGTCCGGTCCAATTCTTTGTGGCACCATTTAGATTTTTCTTGGTGAAGTTACTGGAGTGAGTTCCCATTTCCTAATCCAACTCACTTTACATGAGGGCATGGAGGCAAACAGGGTTAAGTAACTTGTCCAGAATCAAAGAGAGTAGATGTCTAAGATCAGATGTGAACTCTGATTTGAAGATGTCTTCCTGACTCCAGGGCTAGCGATCTATCCATGGTATTGTCTAGCTACTCTCTTGATAATACTAAGAGACAAGAAAATTTTATAATCTTTAAAGATTTCAAAGATTCACATATTCTTTTTATTGAGAGAAGAGCTCAGAGGCTATCTGTTCCAGAAATTGAACAACAATGTCCTATTGCATCCCCATAGCATCTAGTCTTTGTTTGAAAACTTCCTACAAGGGTAAATCTACTACTCCCAAAGTAGTCATAAGTCTGATTACAGGGTTTCCCATCCTCTCCCCACATCTGCCCCTGGAATAATTATTTGGATCATTCTCTCAACTACCACTCTCAAAGTTAGTTTGTAGTCACAGAAAGTGTGCTTACATGTCATCTCTGGATTCTTGGGGTAACTCTGTAGAGGTGGGGTCTTTTCTAGTCCTATATCTTTTGAGTCTCCAAGTATACTCCCTATTGATTATCACCGAAAATTAATTAGCTTTTAAAAAGGGATATTTCCCAAGTAGATATACTAGAACAAAAGCAATCCCCACAAAATTCAAGAATACTGTCTCCCACAATTATACACAAAGTCCATAGAGTGAGTTTTCAGCTAAAAAGAGCACATGTGACCAAAGCTTAAATTCTCGGCTCCTGGTTATTGAAAGAATTTTTCTCCTGTCATAAAATTCCCCTTAGATATGGGTCACTCCTGGGAAATAAAAATTGGTGCCCTTGTAGAATTCTAGGATTCCTTTTAATCAGAATATCTAGTTTGATTTAGATATGCCTCTTAGCTACCACTGCAGTCAGCTTCTGAGGCTTCGGGAATGCTAATAGCAATATTGATGAGTAGGACAGCTAATTAATGTAGTGGATAGAGCACCAGCCTTGAAGTCAGGAGAACCTGAATTCAAATTTGGCCTCAGAAACTTAACATTTCCTTGTTATATGACCCTGGGCAAGTCACTTAACCCCAATTGCCTCAGAAAAAAAAGGTAGTATTGATGAGAATTCAAATCTTGTGTCCTTTCAAGGTTAGAGAAGCTCTTCTTCTGGTCATGAGGAGAGATAGAAAGGGAAATTAATCCTCTACTTACCCATCACCCATCAAAAGTATTTATTTTGATCACCACTAGACTGGCCTGTTGTAAGATTCTCCTGCTAGAAAACACTTACTGGAAAGCTCAATCCCAAATTAACTTGCTATAATATATATGGGCCCAGAAGAGTGTCTTATTCTTTCAACAAGTTCCAATATATTTCCTGTGTGTTGTTATCTGAGTTCATCCAATGATTCAAGCATTTCAGTCTTCCCAAACTGATTAAAGATTTATATACATTTAATTTACATTTTTGATTGATTGATTTCATAGAAATGCCTTGACTCTCTGTAATAATTGGGATATAGGGAGTAAAAAATCATTTCTTATGCTTGCATAAAATTTTAATTTGCTTTCTTAAAACTTTTATCAATTACTCTCAATTTTGCTATTTGGGGCACAAACAAAACAAACATGAGCCCTCATTCACTGAGGAATCATCTTACAAATAGTTCAACTGATTGGGCTATTAACCAATCAAACAATAGTCATTTATTAAGTGCTTAGTGCATGCCAGGCACTGTGTTAACTGCTGGGATACAAAAAGAAACTGAATCTAGAATTTTCCAAACTGAGCTTAAATCTAGCCTTAGATACTAGCTCTTACCTTACCGGGAAGTTCCCTTACCCTCCTCCTCAATTTTCTCATATATAAAATGGGAATAATAATAGCACTTACTTTCCAGGTTTGTTGCAATAATTGTTGTATGCTTAGCACAATGCCTGGTATGCAGTAAATTCTATAAAAATATTAGTGATCTCAGCCATTATTATTCAAAGACAGTTCCTGCCCTCAAAGAGTAGAATGGCTATTTAATAAATTCCTAATTCCCTACTTTTCTGAAATGTCTAATTCCCTCCTCCATGTATTGCATGTTGTCTCCTATTCTTGGAATGAACTGCATCCTCATTTCTACTTCATATCTAAACTCTTTTTTTTTCACTCAAGATTCTTGCCAGATGCTAATTTCTCTATTAGACTTTCCTCCTACCAACACCAATACTAACACAGGAAAATATGAGAGTGATTATTTTGGCTTCATCTTTGTAGTCCCAATGCCTAGCACATTGAAGGTAACTGATACTTCAGTCAAACTGAATTGCAGATCTTAGGTCTGGGATTCAGTGTAGTTTGTGATTTGCCCAGGATTGCTTAATGAGCAAATGTTGAAGTCAGAACAACCAAAATGAACATCTTCTCCATTTCTTTTAACTCTAATCCATTATTATAGTTCTCAATTAACTAATTTATTTGTACTTGCAAAAAATTGATAGAAATATTCTATCTAGAGTTGTGATTGACCAAATTAATTCTTCATAAAAGAACAAAGCATTTAGCTGCTCTCTTACATGTTATCAACAATTATTATCAATTTTTGCAGTAATGTTTGAAATATGGGCTCAAACTGTTTTATATATCACATGACCACAATTCTAGTTAATTCAACAATATTTTATTTAATTACTTACTGTGCTTTATTAAATTTTTCTAGGAACTAGAGGAAACATGGTCCCTACCCTCATGGTGCTTATAATTCAACATGAAATGATTATTCAGAGCAAAAAATCCCTGTTGTTATTTCTCCACTTTATTTTAATCAATATATTTCAGGAATATTGTAAGATGACAAATTGTCTGGCAGAGTATGATAAAAACAAGAATCGTAACACAATCACCACAAAGCAAAGGATGAAAGTTGTACAAGGGTTCCATTTCTATAATTCTCTTTATACAAATTTAATTTAGCAATCTGTACAAATTGACACTTAAATGCTTCTCATTGAGCATGAAATGAACAAGGTCAATATTTGAATTTTAGAACTTTGAGTTTAACTCTCACATTTTAAAATGAAGTGTTTGGTCTTCATTAGATTGTAATAATAGCTAATAGCATTTGCATGGATCACGTTTTACGGCCTCACAACAGCGCTGGGAAGGGAGATTGGTACTATTATTACCTATATTTTACAAAAGAGGAAACTGAGGCAAATGGTTCAATATCTTGTCCAGCATCAAACAACTCATAACTGTATAAACAGAATGACTTTGAGTTCAGGTTCCTGATAGCAGGTTCAGCATTCTCTTGACTGCACTAGACATAAATATATGGAGCGAACCCCTCCACTCCCCCTGGGAAGTGTTTAGTAAATATTTCTTAACAGCTAAGTAAAAAGGCCAACACTAGAGCTTGAATTTCATAATTTCTATATCAATGTTCTTTCTGCTACAACTTGCTGGATTCTAGTGTCACAGGTGTTTATAATACTGTAATTTAATGAATCTCTGTTTTCTCAGATGCCGAAAATTGACATCATCCTTAGATTATTTTTTTCTTTCTCATCATTTTAACTATAATTTAATTGTAGCCATTAAGATTAGTATAAAGAGATGAAAATTAGATCACTGTAAAGGAAGTTATGTTGCTGTCATCATTGCTAATCAATCAAAAGGTATTGATCAATAGGCATTGAGTAGTTCATGATAGTGGATCAGGGACTGGGTATATGAAAATGACATAGTCCTTGCATCAAGTTGCTTATGATCCATTTGAGGAGTTTGGTACTTGGAGGAGACAAAAAATATTTTAAAATATGATTCCTGCTTTTAAAGAAACGACAGTCCTAATTGGAAAGATGTCTTATGTGCATATCAAAAAGATAGCTTACACTAAAAATAATGTAAAGTAGATGTTAAATTATTCAGGAAATCATGTCACATGGTATTAATAATAGGATCATAGCTTTTAAAGTTGGAAGAAACTTTAAAGATAATCTAATCCAACTATTTTTGTTTTATAAATGAGGAAGTTGAGGCTCAGAGACAAGGTAGTTAGCCTATAGTCAATAAATAATATATTACAGGACAAAGATTTGAAAACAAGTTCTCTAACTTCTAATCTATTGCACTTTCTTTCTCTTTTGCCTGTATTCACACTGTTTAGCATGGTGCCTGGCATGTAATAGGTACTTAATAAATGCTTGTTATTGCCTATACTATCCTGTTGTTATTCTTAATTCTTTGAAATGAAGTTTTTTATACTATTAAAACTTGGGAGTCTTTGGGTATCTAAACCAAATCACAGCATCATGCCAATCAATATTAAAAGGCAGACTTTACTATTTAAAGTAACACAATTAGTATTTATGAATTTTATAGAAAATATATTGAACTCTAATAAGGATAGTAGGTTATAGTTTGCCCATTTTTTTTCTTTATCTCTTTAGGACCACTAATGGGTAGTTTTTATGGCTAATTGTTAAAATATACCTAGCTACCCAATCAGTATCATAGCTATAACATAGCTTTTTATTGGGTTCTCAGAATTTAAATTTTGCATAGATTTCTATGATAAAATAACATTCTGCCTTATCTGCCTAGCACTTTGTCTTTAACAACTTAAAGCAGGTAAGATCTACCAAAGTTTTTTTTTTAATAGATTCTATAAAATAAAGTTTGAAATGCTCATCTTATTCAGAAGCTTAAGAAAGTCTTAAATGCCATTAGATTAAAGGTTTATTTTGAAGATGAATGGTTATTAATTCCCTTTTTATTCACTCTCAATTCCACTTGATTATTTTGGTCAAATTATGAATAGTATTTAATAGCTGTTGCTTAGAACTTACTCTCTTAGTGGCAATTAAGTTAGATTACAACAGAAACAGTTCAAGATATTAAATTAGGTATAAGTTCTTACTTCAGTATCAACTAGATGAGCAAGTGTTTAACAGCACGTCAAAATTTCCAAATGCTATTAGATATTCAAAGCCAGCTTGGTAGATTTAATATTTTGGAATTGACTATAGCTGCAATTCAGAAATATTTAGTGCTAATGAAGAGTATCAGATCATCTAAAGCTAATTGGCATTCATTCTTCCCTCTTCACTGATTCTTTCTATCATGCTTCATTCAACATTAAGTCTAAGCATGTACCATTGGGAATTAAAGTGGGGCTTGACTAAGCAATCTACAGGAAAAATTGGCAGATGAACACCAGCTATCCATTTTCACTTGTCAGCATTATCAAAGTATCCACTTTATAGGATCAGAGACTTATAGACTCATTGTCTTATTCCTGTTTGAAACTATGTCCCCCTATATTCAATTGGAAATTTATATTGAATACTGGTCAATTCAGGCAAAAAAAATTAAGAAGCACTATTTCAAATGTACCAACCAATGAAATATCTGTGATCTCAATTGTTCTTTGCTTTTCTTGCATCAAGGTACACGAGTACACTGGGAGGGGAAGAGTATTTCTAACATCAATGTCCTGTCAGTCTCTATATTTTTTATATTTTTGCTATATATTCTTCCTTCTCCCCTCCCCAGCTTGAAAGTATACATCAGGTATATATAGGTAGACTTGGCATTCCCTATCAAGAGAAAATCAGTTCCAGTTTAATGATGCAAATAGTAACCAGAAATATTTGTGATACTTAAAATCTTCCCATTAAAATATTTTAGATCTGTCAGTTTGAATTAACGTACAAGTTTTGTTATTACAATACTTTCCTTCTGGACTAGAGTATAATGTACTTTAAATTCCACTTATGATCCCTTTACTCTAGGTCTCCTTGAAATTTCAGCAACTGGGTTGGATTATATTATTTCAAAACTCTCCCAGACTAGAGTGGTGAAGAGCTGGTCAATTCTGTGTTGATGGCCGTTAGTCTAACATTTCTCAGTGGTTTATGTTTACTTTGTTTTATTTTGCCTCTACTCTTGTTTATTTCTTTTGGTTACACCCCAGTAGTTCTGATTGCATAGTGTCCAATATCATGATATAGTATTGACCTTCATTTTGGACCTTCATTTCTAGTGAATTTGAAACTCAGAGTAGAGCAATAGTTTGAGCGAGGGCCTCAGAAATTTATGGAAAGCACTCAGGATGAATCCTATGAGTTATTTTAGTGAATTCTGTAATAAAGCTTCAGTCTTGCCACCTGTCCTAATTACAAAATGGTTCATCCTCCCCCCCTTCCAAGATGTCATTCAATTCCCTTTTAGTGGACTTTGGAAGGTTAAAGTGTTCTTAGTCCACTTTGAAATATGTGTTATTAAGTAGGCCAGGGCATTTTCCTCTCATTATCACCTCATAAACCAGCTATGAGAAAGGCATGACTTCTTAGCTTAATGCAGTTATAATGGAGTGAAAGTTTTGACATCTGCTTTTGGACTTCTCCGAACAGAATTTTCCATTCCAGGCCAGAGCACACCTTGGCCCATGAAGTAGCACATTTTTATTTTAAAGAAAGAGCTTTCAGAGATTAGAGAGATGAGATCCATGAAGTGATTCACAAATAACTTGCTATTAGTCCTTCTACCAAAAGAAAGGGAAATCAGAAAATGAAAAATTGGGGTGCTAAACATCATAAAAGCCTTTATAATACAGAGAATCCTAAGGATTTGAAATAAATTTCAGAGGACACGAAGAGAATGTCAGTAATGGGAATATTTAAGTGTCATGCATTAGCAAAGCATTCTAGTAACCAAAGAAGTAACCCCAATTAACTATACTAGATCTATGAAGTTTTAGTTTCAGGGACCTATTGAAAGCTGAGATCATTCACTGGTGAAGAAGAATCTTACCCTATTTTACTCTGAATTATACCCCTGAAAAATTCCATGCAGATTTCAATTACTGAGTCTATTTTGAAATAGGGACTTTTCCCTGGGAACCACAGAATGCTCATCTGCCTTGATCAGAATCTGTTTGTATTGTACCACCAACTCAATTAGAAGGGTCATATTTGTTAACTGTACTCTTTACAATATTTTGAAAGAGAAGGGAAGCAACCCCCTAATCAATCATGATCCGTTACTTCATGCACTAACAATTTATACGGCCCAGATTTTATAACCATGCTTCTTGGCCATTCATGGAAAAATCCTGTTTCCTTAATAACTACCACATTATAGGATACATATGTTATCTATGAGCTACAGAAGTCTTTCTTAGAAAACCACACAACCACACACTAATGTAGCATATAAACTATGATTTTTAGAGTAATTTCACAGAACAACATGTGCAATAATGAGTACACATACTTTCCCAATTTATGAATTTAAATAAATGCTTTTGCTGTGTAAACTTAAGAAATGTTATTCTCTTTATTTTTCTTAATTTTGCACTTTAAGTATTTTGTAAGATGTACTTAAAATATATTTGGTAAAGGGAGGAAAAAGCAGAATAGAGCAGAAGTTCAGTAATGTGGGAATATGTTTTTATGTCTTCTGTTTCTATTTTGGAGAAAGTGTTCCAAGTAAACTTTATTTCTGCATGAGATGTGGCCATTCTATCTTTGAAGTGTCCTAATAGACTGTAGTGTCTTTTAGTTAACAAATAATTCATTTTCACCTAAAGAAAATTTTAATTAAAAAATCGTATCACATTTCTTTAATAAGCATTGCATAAGTTTGATTTAAAGTGCTTCACAGGAGTTTAAAGAGCCCTTTATAATGTAAATATTTCTCTTTGGGGAGAATAGTCATCACTTAATAGAGCAATTTCATTGAATTTTCTAAATCATGATGAAGAATATTACCATTTTTTAAAACATAAAACATTTTAAATAATCTGAAAATAGTAAGATTGCATACTTGGAGTTTCTTGAGGGCAGGAGTTGTAGTCTTTTCCAAACTTGATATCTCCTCCAATGTCTAACACAATGCTCCAAACCCAGAAC
>JAJPUD010013950.1:0-42306 GCA_023553655.1 Myrmecobius fasciatus | reverse complement strand
AGGAGATTGGTCTATAATTTTCTTTCTCTGTTTTTGTTTCACCTGGTTTAGGTATCAGTACCATGTCTGTTTCGTAAAAAGAGTTTGGTAGGAGTCCTTCATTCCCTATTTTTTCGAATAGTTTATATAATATTGGAGTTAACTGTTTTTTTAAATGTTTGGTAGAATTCACACGTAAATCCATCTGGTCCTGGGGATTTTTTCTTAGGGAGTTGATTAATGACTTGTTCTATTTCTTTTTCTGAAATGGGACTATTTAAGTAATTTATTTCCTCTTCTTTTAATCTGGGCAATCTATATTTTTGTAGATATTCCTCCATTTCACTTAGGTTATCAAATTTATTGGCATACAGTTGGACAAAGTAACTCCTGATTATTGCTCTAATTTCCTCTTCATTGGTGGAAAGTTCTCCCCTTTCATTTTTGAGACTAACAATTTGATTTTCCTCTTTCCTTATTCTAATTAAATTAACTAGAGGTTTATCTATTTTGTTGGTTTTTTCATAAAACCAACTTTTAGTTTTATTTATTAATTCAATAGTTTTTTTACTTTCAATTTTACTAATCTCTCCTTTTATTTTTAGGATTTCAAGTTTGGTATTTGATTGGGGATTTTTAATTTGTTCTTTCTCTAGCTTTTTTAGTTGCAAGCCCAATTCATTGATTTTCTCTTTTTCTATTTTATGCAAATAAGCATCTAGAGATATAAAATTTCCCCTTATTAACGCTTTGGCTGTATCCCACAAATTTTGGTATGTGGTCTCATTATTGTCATTCTCTTGAATGAAATTAGTAATTGTGTCTGTAATTTGCTGTTTCACCCATTCATTCTTTAGGATAAAATTATTTAGTTTCCAATTGCTTTTTGGTCTATTTTCTCCTGGCCTTATATTGCATGTGATTTTTATTCCATTATGATCTGAAAAAATGCATTTATTATTTCTGCCTTCCTGCATTTGATTTTGATGTTTTTGTGTCCTAACACATGGTCAATTTTTGTATAAGTTCCATGGACTGCTGAGAAAAAAGTAAACTCCTTTCTGTCTCCATTTAATTTCCTCCAAAGATCTATCATACCTAACTTGTCTAACATTTTGTTTACCTCCTTAACTTCTTTCTTATTTATTTTGTGGTTTGATTTATCAAGTTCTGAGAGAGGGAGGTTGAGATCCCCCACTATTATAGTTTTGCTGTCTATTTCTTCTTGCATCTCTCTGAACCTTTCCTCTAGGAATTTCCATGCTATACCACTTGGTGCATATATGTTTAGTATTGATATTGCTTCATCATCTATGTTACCCTTTAGGAAGATATAATTTCCTTCTTTGTCTCTTTTAATTAAGTCTATCTTTGCTTTTACTTGGTTTGAGATCAGGATTGCTACCCCTGCTTTTTTTTGTTCACCTGAAGCATAATAGATTCTGCTCCAGCCTTTTACCTTCACCCTGTATGTATCTCTGTTTTAGATGTGTTTCTTGTATACAACATATTGTTGGATTCTGGTTTTTAATCCACTCTGCTATCTGCTTCTGCTTTAAGGGAGAGTTCATTCCATTCACATTCACAGTTAAAATAACTAATTTTGTATTTCCTGCCATCTTATTTACCCTAGCTTATGCTTTTCTCTTTCTTATCCCCTTTCCCTCCTCCCTACTATTTTGCTTTTGAAAACCACTTCCCTCAAACAATCCTTCCCCTTTAGAGCCCCACCCACCCCTTTTTCCCCCCTTTCCCTCCAGTTTCCTTATAAGTATGTCTATTATTCCCTCTGAGCCAAATCTGATGAGATGGAGATTAACCCAATTCTCATTCCCCTCCCTTTTCTCCCCTCAATCATTATAGGTTTTCTTTGCCTCTACATGTGATGTAATTTCCCTTATTTTACCTCCTTTTCCTCTTCTTCCATTGTTATCCCTTTTCTACCTCTAATTTCTTTTTCAGTTTATCATATCATAAGATTCATAAAATCACAATAAACATATAATAATAATCATAAAATCACAGTAATCATATGATAATAATCATAAAATCACAGTAATCATATCATAATTATAATGTAATAATTCATAAAATCAACCCTCATTCTATAAGTATCTATAACATAAATATAGTTCTCAAGGGTTATTTTTTCTTGTTACCTTTTTATGTTTCTCTTGTGTTCTGTGTTTGTAGATCAAATTTTTTGTTCAGTTCTGGTCTTTTCAGTAGAAATAGGTGAAATTCTCCTATATCATTGAATGACCATCTTCTTCCCTGGAAGATAATGCTCATTCTAGCTGGGTAACTTATTCTTGGCTGTAATCCAAGTTCCTTTGCCCTTCGGAATATCTGATTCCAGGCCCTTCGATCCTTCAAAGTAGAAGCTGCTGGGTCCAGTGTGATCCTAATTGTAGCTCCCCGATATTTAAATTGTTTCTTTCTGGCTTCTTGTAATATCTTTTCCTTGGTATGATAGTTCTGGAATTTAGCCACGATATTTCTGGGGGACTTAATTTTTGGGTTTCTTTCAGGAGGTGATCGGTGGATTGTTTCAAGGAGTATTTTGCCTTCTGGGTGTAAAATATCAGGGCAGTTTTCTTTTATGATTTCCTGGAATATAGTGTCCAGGTTCTTTTTTTCATCATGGCTTTCAGGAAGCCCTATAATCCTTAGATTGTCTCTCCTAGATCTATTTTCCAGGTCAGTTGTTTTTCCTAGGAGATATTTCATGTTTTTCTCTATCTTTTCATTTTTTTTGTTTTTGATGATGATCAGTTCTGATAATTGTGGCTCTTTTGAATAATGAGATGATAGAGGCCAGGTCCAAAGGTCTTGTGATGAAGAGAGGCATTTGCACCCAGAGAGAGGACTGTGGGGACTGAATGTGGATCACAACATAATATTTTCGCTTTTTTATTGTTGTTTGCTTGAATTTTGTTTTCTTTCTCATTTTTTCCCTTTTTGATATTGATTTTCTTGTGTACCATGATAATTATGGAAATTCATATAGAACTGTACATGCTTAAAATATTGCATTACTTTCCAAGTAGGGGAGGGGGTGGGAGAAAGGGAAGGAAAAAAATTTGGAGCACAAGGTTTTGTAAAGGTTAATGTTGAAAATGATTTGGGAATATGTTTTGGAAATAAATAGTTTTATTCAAAAATGGTTGGATTTAATTTGAGCTTTTATTAAGCTAAAGAAACTGGTCGGCCAAGAAGAGGAGGAATAGTATTCCAAGAATGGGGGATAACTAGTGAAAATAATCAAAGTATCAAAATGAAGTATTTTGAGTAAGGAACAGCAAGTTATTGCTAAATAACAATTTTTATGGGGAGGAAAGTGATAGCATACGTCAATTATTCTTGCCGCCTCACTATGCTCCTGAAAAGCCCACTCTATTTGTTGAATCATTAGTTCCAAGCTTATGAAGGGAAACCAAGAGGTTTTAAGCTGAACTTACTTCAGAAATTATCTAACTAGATATTCAAAACTGCTGTCTTTGGAAAAGATGGAAAAGAATGGTTTTGAATAGAGACTTATTTAGTTGCAATGTTGGCTAGGATTTTATAGATCCAGTTGCAAGTCTGTTCACTGCTATATAATAAGGAATAAAAACCTCTGTCTATATTAAAAAGTTGAAATCATCTAAGACACTACTCTCTTCTCCAAATCATAGCAAATAGCAAAAATGTAAGGTTCTAACAAATATTGCAGATACCTCTAAGTTATTCAGAGAATTAATTAAATTGCTATTTATTTAGAATAGACAAAAACTTCGGGTTACTGTGAACTAATTATTACATAGTTTATCAAGAAGTATTTCTTGAATTGTGTTCAAACTTCTACATCTCTTACTTTGGTTAAAATGTCTTTCTCTGGTGTCTTGACAAAAGATCCCAAATAATAGGATCCCTCTTCCCCATGTTAACTCAGTGACTATGAATTTAAATCTCTCCAAGTCCATCTGTTCATCATGGGATAATTTCATATGAAACCCAATAACTGACAGGGTAGGACAACCCTCTATGACTGACCTTGTGTTCTTGGCAGAGATTAGTGGATTTAGTTGTACCAAATTTTTGTCTTGACAGCTGGACAATTGTTCACATTAGCCAAAAAAAGAAACCTGTTTCAGGGACTAGACAGGCTAGATGTTTTTAGATTTGTTTTTAAAATTCTCTAAACAGTTGTAGAGAATGTATATTATATTTTTTCTCACATCTTTCTTCAAATTTTTAACCAAGTCTTCTTCACATATCCTATAGGGTTAGCCTATAATTGCATCTAGAATTATTGAATGTTTTGCATTTTGTAACTTAATCATTTTATAATAAATTATATTCTGTGCAGTTACTTGATACAGTGGATATAATTCTGCACCTGATGTCAAGAAGACTTCAAATCTGTCCTCAGAAACTTTCTGAGTAACTGTGAATTAAAATAATTTTTGTTGCCCCAGTTTCTTTATCTGCAAAATGGGAAAGAATAGCATGTACCTCACAGAGTGGCATGAGAATAAAAAGATATAAAAATTATAAAGTACTCTATACACATTAAATCACTACATAATTGCTAGCTATTATTATTATCCAGTTAATCTTGATGAGATAGATAATTGATAGATAGATGTGTATATAGCTTATCCATTTTTCCTTTTCTCCTGTACATACTTTCTGCTTCTTTCTCTTTACATCTCATTCTTCTGCATTCATTATGAGTTCAACTTCAACTTTAGAGTATTGTAGTGAATTCTGAATTTTTCTAAATGACAGTTTTTATGGGGAGGAAGGTGGTAGCACAAGTCAATTATTGTTGCCCCCTCACTATGCTCTTGAGAAGCCCACTCTGCTTGTTGAATCATTAGTTCCAAGCTTATGAAGGGAAACCAAGAGGTTTAAAGCTGAATTCACTTCAGGGATTATCTAACTAAATATTATCTGGGCTGCACTTACCACAAATGGCATAAGGGAATAAGGTTAGTCTATTCATTTCAAACCCAGGGCAAGTACAGAATTGAAGTGTTTTATCTTCAATAGTATTATCTAAGTGAGGTAAACCATGGGTGAAAAATTATTCAACAAAAACATTTTACTGTCATTTATTGTCATTTAAAATTATTAAGTCTCTCTATCTCAAATGTATTTGCAATCTCTGATTTATCGTCAGATTCTTGAACACTCTTACTGAAAATGTATACAATATATACAGACAGACACACTAGTGGCATTAGGTTAGCTGTTAAAAAGTTCCAGTTTTAATTTGACCTGTTAACACCTTTCAGTATACTCAACAGGCATCATTAATATAAGAGAAATTACAATTTTGACTTTGGAATTATATAGGAATATAAAAATAAGAGCATATTTAGCATTTAAAATAAATCCTTTATGGTATTTTCCCCCTTACTCATCCTTTAAAAATCTGTAAATAAGGTTAGCTACTTATAGAGATCTTGATCAAACATAATTCAATTTCTAAAAATTGACAGTGTCAAAACCAAATACACTCTCATCCATCAATGAAATATCAAACACAATTAATATGCCCTATTCTGTATTTGAATAAGAAGTTTGTCATCTAGTAAGAGAATCAGAATAAATAAACATAACCAAAAGATAATTAGTTACAAATATAAATAAATTGAAAATGAGAGATATTCATCGGGGAAGGCTGTTTAAATATATTTACAAATAATGATATTTGGAGATTGAAATGAGGAACTTGACATATAATGTCCTTATAATTATAATGAAAGGGTTAATTTCCCCCTCCCTCCCAATTATAATCCTTTGGTATTTGGTGAAGTATATGCAATCTTTCTCAGAATATTGTTTTTAATTATATAAACATTACAATATTATAAATAAACCAATTATGATGAAATAGTTTTCAGTTTAAGTTCATGGATACTAAGAAGCATTAGAACTTGTTAACTCCTAAAAAGTAGAAATTGTCATAATTTCAGAAAAGCAACAATAAAAGTTTAACAGTTTAAAAAGATGAATGAGAAAGTTACAAATGTTTTAAAGATATTATAGATAGCACGATTCTATTATTAAATATACATTCAATAAAAGGTAGAATGTTAAAATTCTTAATGGAAAAAGCTGAATTACAAAAAGAAAAAATATAGCCAACTAATAATTCTAAGAGATTAATTTTCCTCATTCAAATGTGGATAAATTTTAGAAAGATAAAGAAAAAGAAAAATAGTTGAGAAAAAATCAGGTTTGAAATATGTGGTATTTATTCATGGAAATGCTAAAGAATATACATATTTCATGGCATTTCATAACAATGAAAATTATATGCTGGAGTATAAATAATTTTAAAATGTAAAAATCAAAATCAAAATATATAGACTACAAAAATAAAAATCATACAGAAGCTAAAATGTAACCTATGTAGAAAAAGTAATTACAAATATAGACTAAGTAATTAAACCCTGAATAACAAATAGTTTTATGAATAAACCATTAAAATAATTATATTAAAAGACTGAAAATTACATACATATATATAAACATATAAATATATGTGCATATATATTTGTAATATAGTTAATGGGATCCTAAGAATAAGATCAAACTTTAAAATAAATATATCTTAAGAAAATGGGGTAAGGCAGAATTTAGTGCGAAAAGTGAATTTTTTTTTAAATCTAGAAAATAATTTAAGACTAAAGCTAGTACAAAAGAAAAAAAGAGAAATCAGAAAGCAGAAAATTATTATGGACTATGCCTAAGTGTGAAGGGGCAGGTCAGTTCACCTGAAAGCCCCCACAGCTGTGAATCATAATACCCCCAAAGGTTTTGCAAATCAGCCATCAGACTTTACTGACTCGGATGTTGCTTGTAAATTAGGAATTAAATAAATTGAGGCAAGGGGGTGGGGAAGAAGAAGAAGAAAGAAGAAAAAAGAAGAAAGAAGAAGAAGAAGAAGAGAGGTTAGAGAACGCAACTGCTTCTCATTCTGCTTGTATCATTGTCATCCTCTTACATGAAGGGATCTATTCTGCTGGACAGAATTAGATTCCCAGTTGCCACTAGCTGGTTGCTCCCATAACAAATGGTGCTCAAACAGGGACACAAGAAACAAAGAACAAAGAAGTAGCAGTGTTCAAGAGCTGTTTGTGAGTAGGAGCCTCCCAGGAAAGTTCCTTTGGTGACCCTCAGGGAAGGAAAGGGAGAAGAGACCTTGTAAGCCTTTTTCAGTCAGGGTAATTAAAATGGGCCAACACATTTAAGGACTGAGCCAGGAGACTGATGAGAGACTTGTGAAAAAGGACTGTGACTACAATTCTCTTCTCTGTTTGTCAGAAAGTTTGCCTCCATGACATCTCACAAGATTCAACACCTGTTATAGCATCTTTTCATCCTACAACCATCCAGAGGAATAGGATGGAAAAAGATTTTGATAGTGCTGTTTGCTATTCCTCAGCATGTGGACACAGATAACAAACAGCTGCTTCACAATATTGGACAAACTTATTAACCATGCTGTTGGGGAAAAAATAATCTTCTTTTCATATAACAAAAAACAGGGAATTGTTAAGGACTATGCCTAAGTGTGAAGGGGTGGGTCAGTTCTCCAGAAAGCCCCCACAGCTGTGAATCATAATACCCCTGAATGAATTGCAAATCAGCCTTTACTGACTCAGATGTTTCTTGTGAATTGGGAATGAAATAAATTGAGGCAAGGAAGAAGAGAGGTCAGAGAATGTAATTGCCTCTGTCTCCTTATATCATTATCCTCTCAAGTGAAGGGATCTATTCTGCTGGACAGAACTAGATCCCCAGCAGCCACTAGCAAGTTGCTCCCATAATAGAGAATAAATGATGAAATTCAAACAAAACTTGATAGATATCACCATCAAAACTTAGAGTTGTTTCTTTTTCTGAAGATTTACAAAATTTACAATCCATTAACTATCTATGAAAAGAGAATAGAAAATCAAATTGCCAAAATAATTGAGGCATTTTTATTGAAGTTCATTGCAAGAACTGCTCTCCTTGATTACATATCAACAAAACTGAAAGCTTATAGGGAATGGCTTATCTCCAAAATTATTTATATTTTATTATGGGCAATTTATAAAGATACTGACCATGTATTAGAATGTACCTTCAAAAATAATAAAACCATAACTGACCTAGATTATTTAGAGTTGAATCATATCAAATATTTAAAAATTTATATATAACAAAATTTATTTTAGTAAAGAAAAAGCAAAAAGTGTTCTGCTCAACTTATGAAACAATTATCTTCTTGATACACAATTTAAAAAGGGATAAAATTGAGAACAAAATTTATTGTACAAGTTCATTAGTGCAACTTGATACAGATTTCACATAAAATATTATTAAAGCCATTAGAGCAATAGGCCTAAAATGTATACATTGTGTTCATCTTGTGCCATATAACTGTATAATAGCTAAAAAAAATACTTAGCAAATTAATAAAGTCAACAGAACTACCAAAAAAAAAAGTTGTGACAGTTTACATGTGAGAAGATTTCAAATACATATAGCAGTTTTTTTATGGGAAAAAAAAAGGCAGCCTAAAAGTGTAGACACTAAAGAAACCTTCTTTAATAGAATGAGTGCTTTCATTATCTGTTTTGAAGAAATACTGGAACTTTCCTAATTAGTTCAAATACAAAGAAAAAAATCCCTCTCTCCTCACTATTATGTAAGGTGGTTTCAAATATTCTGTCTATAAAATATATCAAAGGAAAAGTTAAAATTTCAACTTCAGCCAAAACATCTTTTTGCAGATGAAATGACATTTTACTTAGAAAATGTCTGCTTTGTTTTCCTTTCTATAAATTGCTCAAGAGAATATTTTGATCTAACTATTGGCTGGAACCTTTATCTTTGGATAGATCCTCATTTTGGTCACCTAAGAACTGTTCTAGGTACCTGCTCAGATTCAGATTTATAATTGCATTGTGATGTCAGGGAGAAGTTAAAATTTTCAGTATAAAGTTCAATAAATATTTGCTTAAGTTTAACTTAGCAGAAGTATCTTCTCTTTGGCTATCTGAATTTTTTAAAATCAATAAATCACATCACTCAATTTGAATATTTTGAAAAAGTTCAGATAATCAAAATCAAAAAGACTAACATTCAGAACGAATAGAAACTAAATAAATTTAACTGAAATAATCAATGAAATGCTAACAAAACTGAAAATGTAAAGGGAAACAAAACAAAACATTTCCAGGTTCCTAATACAATTATTATATTACATAAATTGTTTGGGGAAAAATATCAAAAGTCAGCTTATCAAAATCCTTCTATGAGACAAATAGGAAATTGATTCTCAAACCAGCGATAAAAAAAAAGAAAGAAAAGAAACTGTAGACTAATATAATTAATGGCTAGTGATACAAAATTCTTTAATCAAAATATTAATAAAGAAATTACTGTAATAATTTAAAATATATATTCAAAATGGAAGAGGATGTTTCCATATTAAGGAGCATACTAGCTTAATTAACATTAAACATAAAAATAAATCAGTTGATTAAATTAAAATATTCTACAGCACTAGTTTATGTTAGCATATGAAAAACCACAGGAAAAAAATATTTCTTAATTCAAAATTATCTGTTTGAAACAAAGAGATTTCATTGTTTGCAATAAATAAGTATTAGAATGTTTCCCAGTAATATTGGGGTGAAAATTTTTATTTAAAATCAATATTATATGACATAGAACTAGGAATATTAGCCATGGCAATTAGAGGAGAAAAAAAGGCATTAAGCTTAGAGGAAAAAGACAAAATATTTCTATTTTCAGATGATATTATGAAAATCTCAAAGAATGAGAAGAATCAACGTAAATAATAGCTGAAATAATAAGTAGATTTAGAAAATTGTCAGAATACAAATTGATAGAATACTTAACCTTTCTCTACATTATTAGCAAACTTCAGGAGAAAGTAGAAAACAGAATTCTATCTAAGTTAACAACAAAACATATTACATATCAGGAAGTCAACCAGGAGAAGACAAAAATATATTTTGTAAATATAACTATGGAATGGATTTCTCCAAAAAATAAAACACAACAATAAGTATCACTACTGCCTATAAAATCTCTCTGCTCTCAGCAAAAAGTAGTTAGTGATGCCTGGTTATACTTCAAGAATGGCTTGACATATAGATTTTTTTTTTATCTTTATAAAGATGATGGAATAAAAAGTGAAAAAGGAAAAGAAGTATCTGGTGTTCAGTCTTGAAGGATTCTTAGCTTAAAAGAATGACTTTAGATGATAGACAAACATCTAAATTTTAGATGATAAATGATATTTAGATAAATAATAAAGCAGCAACAGTTACACTGCAAAAAAAAAGGTCATGTAAAATGAGAACCGTGGCAAAGGATGGGAGAAGGGGAATGGAGAGAGGAGTATTATATGAAAAGGGCAATGTCAATTGCACAATAATCTACAGAGATCAAGAGAAATGTAAACAGGGAAGAGAGAATCAAGTCTAGAGGTTAATATCATTGATATTATTTAGAAAGTCTATTTAAAGAAGATTAGATATGAATCTTGGATAAAAGGAATTAAGAAGTGAGTAGGTGGGCAGGAAATGGAGAAGAGTAGTGATTTTTAGGACCTTGGCTCCTGAATTGTGATGATAAAAAGGATGATGCTTTGAGGAAATGTCAGGACTGAATGAAGTGTTTTTAAGAGTGTCATAGAGTTGACCATGTTTATAGGCTGCACAGTGGAAATAGTCAATAGGAAGAGATGGAAAATGAAAGAAAAAGAATAAGCAATGGGGCCCAAAGGAGACTAAAAGGGATAGAATTGAAAACATTAGTAAAGGATTTAACTTTGAAAAGGGTGAAAGGTCATTTCTTCCTTAGTGACTAAGCAGAATAGATAGTATGTGGGTCAATCAGTGCTATATAAAGAAAACACATTACAAGTCTAATTTTGACCTATACTCACTAAATAGCTTGACCCTGCTTCTTTTATTGCCTTCAACAATGGACATCAATTGGCAATAGGGCTTTGTGCAATCTGCTGATGGATAATGTGCAGCCTAAAGCCAATCTTTACCCTCACCCCAAATCTGTGTTGAACTGCCTTTTCATCACATTAGCTCTGAAACAGGAAAATCTCAGTACCCATAAAGTTATTATGCATATAAAGTCCATAATCATGTGGTATGGATTAATATGTTGTAGAACATATTTAATGACCTTTGGGGGAATATATTTCCCCTTTAAAAGTTAAATTTAAAGATGCAATTAGTATATATATATATATGTATATGTGTATATATATATATTCCTTATATACTGATTATATCAGCAACATGATTACCTTGAAACTTTCTTATTTGACATGTCTTTAATATTAACCATTTATTTAATGAGTTTCCATGAGAAACATTTAATGAGTATGTATCAATTTTTATCAAAGACTATAACAATTAAACTTTTTAGTTATCTCCAAAATTGACATTCATTTTTGAAAACTTTCTGGTTAATATTTCAAAATGGTTCAGAATCCCAGAAACTATCAATAGTTTTGATGAGAGATTTTTAGTCTTTTTTTGAGGAAAGGACCCTTTTGTAGTCTGTTGACTCCCCTAAGACTCCTTCAAATAATGGTTTGTTGTCTGTATTCATAATGAAGAAAAAATATTTAATCTTATTTGCATGTAATTGAAAAACTGTGTAATTTTTCTCTATTCATATTCACGAACCTCTTGAAATCTAATGGTTCTTTCACAGGCTGTTCTGAATGTTTCTGTGTGCTTGTATCAAGAAACTTATTGTTATTTTCATTGTGTTTTTAATGTCTTTTTTAAATTGTAATTTTTCTCATCATCTATAACTTTTTTTCATTAGTTATTTGTTTTTTTTTTCTAAATACTCATCTATAAGTATGAGGGTCTACTTAAAAATAAATCACTTAAAAATTCAACTCTGTGAACTGACCAGTACATGATATATTTTGAAAAAAAAATACAGATCATGATTTTTCCCCTTTTCATCCTACCCTTTGAGCTTCCATATTTTAAAAATCACAGGTGGTTAAGTTTTAGATGTTGAAAAAAAAGTTCATTGGCTAAGTAGGAAATTTATGGTTAATTGAATTGTAAAGGTCATCTATTTTTAGGATGCTTCACACTTCTTATACAAAAGTTTATTTTTGGTCACAGGTCCTAGAGGGTAAAAAAGCCAATGAAAATCCAAAAGGAAATTCACTATATAAACTCAAAATCAGTATTTGGTACATTATTTGATCAATGATTTTGATTCCCATATGATTTCAAAATAACATAACTAAATCAATTCAGAGGAAGGTATGACCTTATCCATGAAGTCTGGAATATTTGTAATCATGGAAATGTTTTAGATTATATATTATCCTAAATATTTATAATGCTGAAATTAAGAAAGGAAATAACATAGTTATATTGAAATCACTTAAAATTATGGTGTTGTATGCTGTAGTTATACAACTTAGTTCATAGTTATTAGGGAAACTTTTTTCACTTGTGTAAATATTTTATTTTGTGATTTCTTTTTTTTTTTGCTTTTTTTGTTGCTTTTTTGCTGAGACAATTAGGGTTAAATGACTTGCCCAGGGTCACACAGCTAGGAAGTGTTAAGTGTCTGAGGCTAAATTTGAACTCAGGTCTTCCTGACTTCAGGGCTGGTGCTCTATCTGTGCCACCTAGCTACCCCTATTTTGTGATTTCATAGAAATCATAAGCAGTGAAATTTACTACATCACATCCTTGTAGGAGTTTACAGGCTCTAGAATTCCATGCAACCTATAAATTTCAGAGTAATCCTAATATTTTCAAAAGAAACTTGAGACTTCAGAAATATGCTTGGTTCTTCCTGCTTGCATTTATTTTGTTTCAGTATCATACTGACTTAACAGCAATCTCTGTTAACTTATATATTAGTATTCTAAATTTGAGATCTCTGTTTAATGACCAAGTTGACACCTAAGTAGAGAATGAAAAGGAGAAAACATAATAAAATTATATGTCATTGGAATGCTGGCTCATTATGTATCCTTAAAGAAGCTACTGGAATTGATTTCATTCTGAAAACCAAGGTGCCAAAGAACCATAATTTCTTTGGGCATTTCTGTATCTCATCCATAGTGATATAATGGGCATAATTAAAAATACTAACATAAAGAAAATTACAAATTATTTTTGTGTTATCTGTTCTAAATGTTGAAGAAATAGAACAATAGTAATGAAGAACTTGTCAGAATATCACATTCTTCAAAAACAAGTCAAGAGTATAACTTAATAACTGGATGCAAAATAAAACTTTACATATAATACATTGGAAAATATGGTTCATAATTAAGAAGAGAAAATGGCTAAAAGCCATACAGACTCTTCAGAAGTCCCTCACATGCATACTGTGAATCTTTTCTTCCAGAAGATAGTGGTGCTGGACATGAGGGAATAAGCAATACAAACAAAATCAATAATATATCAATCAGACAATTGTTTTTAAACACTTACTATTTGCCAGGACTAAGCTATGCTCACTGACACAAAAAAGTGTATAGATACAAAAAAAGTGAAAAAAAAGAAATTCCTGTCCTCAGGGAGCATATATTTTAATTGGGAATTTGTAATGTATATATTTACACATTATAAGATAAATTCAGCTTAAGAGAAAGGTGAATTTCAAAGGGAATAGACTAGTAGCTGCTAGAGAGACTACAAAAGGCCTCCCAAAACTATTCTCCAAAATTTGCCAGGGATCTCTATCTTGTCAGATCTAATGATCTTTTCTTACTCCTTATCCTTTTTGAACTTTTAGCATTTGACTTTACTGACCATATATCATAGTGAACAGGACATAGCTGGCTACAAATACTAAACAATAAGTCATAAAACTAAAGAATCTTAAAGAAAAAGAATCAGAACCAATACCAAATCAGAAGAAAGTATAAAGAAGCTTTCTACATCTCTGATCTTACCAATATAGTCTATTCAAATAAGATGAAATATGATGAAGTTTAACCAATGTAAAACAATTGTCACAATTTTCAGATGATGAAATTAAAACTATTTGTAGTCATATGAAAAGGTGCTCCAAATCACTATTGATCAGAGAAATGCAAATTAAGACAACTCTGAGGTACCACTACACACCTGTCAGATTGGCTAAAATGACAGGAAAAGATAATGATGAATGTTGGAGGGGTTGTGGGAAGGCTGGGACACTGATGCATTGTTGGTGGAACTGTGAATGCATCCAACCATTTTGGAGAACAATTTGGAACTATCCTCAAAAAGTTATCAAACTGTGCATACCCTTTGACCCAGCAGTGTTTCTACTGGGCTTATGTCCCAAAGAATTCATAAAGGAAGGAAAGGGTCCCACATGTGCAGGAATGTTTTTGGCAGCCCTTTTTGTAATGGCTAGAAACTGGAAACTGAATGGATGCCCATCAATTGGAGAATGGCTGAATAAGTTATTGTATATGAATGTTATGGAGTATTGTTATGTGAGAAATGACCAGCAGGATGATTTCAGAGAGGTCTGGAGAGACTTGCATGAACTGATGCTGAGTGAAATGAGCAGAACCAGAAGATCATTATACACAGCAACAACAATAATATATGATGATCTATTCTGATGGACGTGGCTCTCTTCAACAATGAAATGTTTCAAACCACTTCCAATTGTTCAGTGAAGAAAGCCATATGCACCCAGAGAGAGGGATGTGAAATGTGGAGCACAACATAACATTTTCATGCTCTCTATTGATGTTTGCTTGTATTGTGTTTTCTTTTTCTGATTTTTCTTTCTTGTAGATACAATTTTTCTTGCACAAAAATGATGTGTGGAAATATGTATACATATATTCAATTTGTCAAGTATTTTAACATAATTAACATGTAGTGGATATCCTGCCGTCTAGGGGAGGGGTGGGGAATAGGGGGGAAAATTTGTAGCAGAAAGCTTTGTAAGGGTTAATGTTGAAGAATTACCCATACATATGTTTTGCAAATAAAAAGTTTTAATAATAATAAAAAAAATAAATAATATAAAATAAAACAATTGTCACAATGAGGAGACCAAAAGTACTCCAAAGCTGCTTTAGCTAGCAAACAGTTGATTTTCATGATAAACTAAGCCAAAGACAGTCCTTCCTTAGAACATAAATACATTTTCAAAAATTTATGGATAAGGATTATAGAAGATTAGGAGCAGCACTGCTGCATAACACAGCGAGAAGCAATAGTGAGGGAAATGAGATCACAGAAAGCTTGGCATAAGAACCAGCAAAGCTAGATTATCCAACAAGCAATTATAGATGAAAATAGAAGGGGGGACAGCAGATAGATTAAGGAGAAAAATAGAACAGTTCTACTAACGTTTCTATGGTGATCTATTTTAATCATTGATGAAAGTGGAAATACCACATTTGGACTCTAGCACCTCAATGCTCATGTATGCTATATGAGGAAATGTAAATGGAACTTAAGAAAATGAAGTCAGTTAAAGCAACAAGACTAGAATTAGTATGTACAGAAGAAAGGTGTTGTACCCAAGGAACTTTTTAAAGCATTAAGAGATTTTTTTTAAGAAATAAGAAAAGGGAATATGCTAAATAACTAGATCAAATCACCCAACAAACATTAATTTTTTTTTAAAGTGACTAAGAGGACATTGGTGACTACTGACCAATCTGTTCCCTTCCTCACCTTTATCTATATACATGGACTGAATAAATTTTTGATTAATATATGAGAAAGTAAAAGAAAGGCTTTCAAGGATATCATTAATTCTTTATTTAGGTCTCTCAAAAAATTAAAACTCTTCCCAAGAAATTCAATTGCTTTGGTTGTATACTTTTGGGTATAGATCAAAATTAGGATCATTGCTATTTAAATGAGTACTTATGGTATTTAAAACTTATCTGTATCATTTAAGTACATCTAAATTTCTTCTCAAGCAGAAAAGGAACTAATAACAACAACATGCAGATTTGCCTTTATTTTTCAGAGTCAAAACAGAATGTCTAGCTTCAAATCCTGACTCTAATACTAAATAGCTAGTCATTTAATCTCTATGACCCTCATTGTGCTCTTCTAGAAAAAAAAAAGTGCGGGTGGATCACAGAGTTTCTAAGATCTCTGCCAGGTCTAAATTTATTACTTAGATATGTATTATCTCATTTGAACCTTAAGAAAAACAAACAAACAAACAAACAAACAAAAAAACTTGTAAGGTTTTTATTTTTATCCTTGTTTGGTAGATTAAAAAAATAAAGCCTAGTATTTTGTGACTTTGATAGAGCCCATAGCTAAGTAAATGTTAGAGGCAGGATTCAAGCACAGGTCTTAACTCTACATCTAGTACTCTACACTCTAAAGAATACCACATTAAAAAGGCCAAGGTCTCCCATTTCATTCAGGGCCTTCTCCAGCTGTCTTGATCTATATCTTGCCTCTGGACCCAAATGGCTCTGAAGGGGAAAATGACATAGGTGACCTTGCACAGCCCTCTCTCACTTAAATCCAATTCACATGCATATCATGGTTTCACCTCCCTGATGACATAGTCCTCTTTCAAAATGAAGGACAAAACAACAACAATAAAATAAAATTAGTGGTAATAAAGTCTATAATGCTTTTTTCTTGTTTTCCTTAGTAATTTAGAGTACCTAGGGTAAAGGTGTAGAATAATAAGGTGATTAACTCTTAGACTAATTGAGATATTGAAAGGAAAGGAGAAGAGTTTATGATATATTCTCGGGATGAATTTTTTTCCCCAACCATAATTGAAGCCATAGCTACTGAATCTACAAGCATTTTCAAGTAACTATTAAAAACTAATGTATATAATTTACAGTACTGGATCTCTCAAAAATAGTATAAGTTTTTAATAACTTTTAGAATCATAATGCTTTTTAAAAAACATTTTCCTTATTCTTCAGTCAAATAGTTCAACATATTTATTCTATAAACTTCAGGATATATTTAAGAATTACCTCATAAAAGAAAGGAATGAATTTGGACAAATATGGACTAAGCCTACAATATTGCCTCTTGTACAAAAACTAAATTGGTTTGCTTATATGCATTATTCTTTATCCTGTCATAATTTATAGTATTTTTATCTGAATAGTGATTAGGTATCACTTCTGATTAGATTGCAAAGATTTCAGAACTGATATTTAGTGAATTAGCTGAGCAAAACAATTTACCTTATTGTGTCTTTACTTCATTCTGGACTCCAATTTCCCTCTACCTGAATATGATATGACGACATTCAGATTCATTAAGTCATTTCCCAGTAGGAAAAGGATAAGCCCAAACATAACAAATAAGGAAGTTTAATAGAAGCTGAAAGAAATATCTTTCCTACAGAAGGAATGTATGTTCCAAGTCTAAATCTAAAAGAGTAAACAACGTGCCATTTTGAGTCATCATAATTCTCAGGGAAATTCCAAGAGACCAAATAGTAAAGGAGGTTGTCATAGCAGCTCAACATGAAAGAGTATTATGATAGAATGGGAAGAATATTGATCCCAGAATAATTAGACTTTGTTTCAACAATAACCTGGACCACTTTTTGGCTTCTGTGTCCAAGGGAAAGTCACTCATTTCTCTAAACCACAGTTTTCTTAACTCTAAAATTAAGGGGATTGACTAGATATTTTCTATGGTCTCTTTTATCTCTTAATTCTATTATCCCAAATCAGCATAATCAAGGAGAATTTTTTTTAAAGAAAAGCAGTTAAGAATGGGCAAAATAGTAATTTGATTCATAAGGCCTCTTTTCTAAAGACAATATTCTTTTATAGCAGATATATTCTAACCATACCTACTATTAAGTTTGTAAATTGGCATTATTGAGATTCTGGCTAAAAATCCTCATTAATAAAGAGGAGAAAGGGGCAGCTAGGTGTTGCAGTGGATAGAGCATCAGCCCAGAAGTCAGGAGGACTTGAGTTCAAATCTGATCTCAGACACTTAACACTTCCTAGCTGTGTGACCGTGGGCAAGTCACTTAGCCCCAATTGCCTCAGTAATAATAGTAATAATAATAATAATAAAGAAGAGAAAGCAAGATGATTAAAAAAAACACCTGGGAAGGGAAAATAGAAATAAAGGGAGAGTGGTTTTTGAAGAATATAGGCCTTCATCTCTCCATTACCATTTTCTTTCTCTTCATGACCACTAGTATCTCTTGTCTGATTATCTCTATCACTGTCTCTTTCTCCATATCTCTGTGTATCTCTGCGTATTTCTTTATTTTATCTCTGTGTCCACCATGTATTTCTATCTCTGGGTCTCTCTTGCTCTTGCTCTCATACACACAGATGTGTAAGGAATTATTACACATGAGTAATATGTATACATTGATTATAACCTAATGATGAATAATATGACATATAACTTCACTGCCTAATAACTGTTTTCACATTTCAATCCTTTATCTGCAATTATTTTACTTCCTCAAGATTATGGCAATTCCTGATTACACAGTGCATAATCCTACAGTCAAGAGTTGGAAAACATTATTGGTTAGATAATTTGTTGGCAGACTGGTTGGCACTCAGGCAAATATTTAATGATCTTGTCAAGGAAATGTTGTGGGAGTTTACACTCATTTTACAGAGATATGCAAATAGAAAAAAACACAAAAGGACCTACGACTCAGTTATCCTGTGATTCCCAATATCTTATAGTCCTACCACACATGCATATCATAGCTGACCTTTGCTTAATAGTTATTGTAAGTCACAGGAAACTTTTGAACTACATAAAGATCGCACAGTTAGTGTCAGAGGTAGCTTCCTGACTCTAAAGATGTTGAAATGGTTTCAGGAAAAAGAAGTTTACCCATGAAACTAAATCTGTTGGCATTTGTTCATTTTTTAGTGAGACATGTTTGAATAGAAATGTTTGCATCATTAATGCAATATAAATTTTATAACCTTTTGTCCCTTCCATCCCCATTCCAACCAAGTCCACCAGTTAGTCTGATGGGCAGAAAAAGTAAAGTCAATAATATTCAAAGTCAATTAATATAAAAAGTTTATTTGAGGCTTTTATTGGTCTATATAGTCTTGAGATTAGTGAGTAGCATGCCCTAAGCAGAAGTAATAATACTAGTAATTTGATTATTATGCCTATGGTATCAGATAAGTAGTGGGATAGAAAAGTACATATTTATCCTCAAGCAGATTGCAAAATGACTTAGGTGATCATCCAATGGATGTGAAGGGGAAGCATATTCTGAAGTCTGAGGCCAGCTAGTTGTAATGGATTAAGGAAAATAGTTAAAATATTTGGCTTTCCCTAAATAACTGCTGAAGTTGTCTGAGACCCAAAATTAGAGCGACAAATATCACTGGTTTAACTTCTCCCAGAAACCTCAAGGTATAAAGGGTAGAAGTAACAGATGCAAATCACTGGGTAAGGTGCACAGGGTTCTGGTCTGTTGGAAGAAAGAAGTTTGATGATCCTTAAGTAGGTTGAAAGTGATTAATCAAATGTGATTTCATTTTTGACAATATTTTTCTTTTCATGGAAAGCCCACCAAAATTAAACTAATCATTTGGCCTGTTTTCTACTTAAATTCTGCTTCCAATTCAAAAAATTGTTACCTGGTGGGTGATTATGACTATGTAAATCCCAGTAAATCAGTTCTTTGCAAATAGAACTGATAGTTACATAAATTTTTATTTAATACAACTACTTAAATTTAAATGCTCTCAGGCTGCTCTCCTGAATTAACCATTTCCAGAGTTTATGGTAGAATTGCCCCTCAAAGACTTTTACTTTTTGCTATTACAAAGGTACATCCTTCTTCTTTTTTTGTTGAGGAGAGTTGTTTTTACCTTACTTTTTGATTTTACAACTTTCATGGAACTGAATCCATTTACATTATCTATTTCATTTCAACTCAGCAAATATTTATTAAGTATCTACTGTGTAGGTACTTAAGGGTAAGTTTGGGGGCAGGGAGGGGATGCAGTAGAGAAAATTCCCTTACCATTAGAGGTTGAATTGTCAAAAATCCCAGTAATTACTGTAGTTTGTAATGTAGTGAAAGGGTTGCTTCTCTAATCCTATTAATGATACAAATATTGATAATAAAAATAATTGAGGAATGTGAAATCAAATTAAAATATGCAGAAAATTAACTTGAAGGGGGTTAGAAGAGACCTAGGATCCATGAACTTGTTTTCAAAAATTAGATATTTTGATAATTACTTAATATTGCTGGTTTTCTTTAAATTCCTTCAAGTTTATTTTATACACTTAGAAATATTATTCTCACAAGTTCAAAAAATTCCAGATTCTTTCTATGTCTCTGTACATCTCTCTCTTTCTTCCTCTCTATCTCTGTTTCTCTCCATGTTACAAAAAAGCCTACCAATCTCTGGACTAGATCTTTTTTCCCCCTTCAACTGAATTGATTAGATATAGAAAGAAATTTATATATCAATGAGTCAAACGCTCTGATTTTATACATGAGAAAACTAGTATAGAGTAAGTGACTTACTTAGCTATTATCTAATGCATAGTAGATTTTGAAGACCAAGTTTGAACCTAGGTCTTCTTATTCAGCTCTGTGTCCTCCATCTTGTATCTCTAAATAATATTGTATGATTATTAGTGGAACCCAGTGGTTAGCTATAGATTATTTGCACCCCATGCCTAGAAATTTTCAAAAGTGCTTTGTCTTCTTTGTTTAGACAAATATGTAATTGAACCATCAAATATTGGCAAAAGGAAGCAAAACTTTAGTTGTAGTAAAAACAGATATGTGTATAAAAATTAAAACAAACAGGCAGTTTAAGTTTGAGAAGACAGAGGTTTGTAAAATTTAGTTGATTGTTTTTTCATGAAACATTTTTGTTACCAATGAAATAACTAATTACATCCTTATGACTTATTTACTTAAGAGAAAACTGGCAAACATGATGATGAGTAGTGGTTTTTGCCTTTAGACATGTTAAATAGGACAGAAAAAAAGTAAAATTCACTGAAACGTTACTGAAGGACACACATGATATTTACCTTCCTTATATACTGGATTCAATACAATTCTTGAAAATTGTTATATGTCCCAATAAATAACTGATTAAACAAAACAGTGGCATGAATTTTGAGCTTAATCCCTCCTTAGACCTAAGCAATATTTTTGGGATATTTTCGCTGAGGATGGAAAAGAATGAGGAAGATCAAATCAAGACTTATGCCTAATCAACATCATATTTTAAGAGCTCTTTGAAGATAAGTGAACCTTTATGTCATTCCAATTAATACTGCAACTCACACTTTGCATAATCAATTATCATTTTTCATAATGACAAATTTGCTTTAACTATTTAGTTAGAAAAATATATAGAATATATATATAGAATATATAGAAAAAAATAATTTTCTATTATACTTTTAAACCTGAGATTTGGGAGTGAGGTTAAGGGGAATGGAACGAAAGCCAATATGCTTAGGATTCAAAATGGAGTAAAAGAAAAAGATGAAGCAAATTTTTATACATATGTTGATTAGAAATAAATCAGCATTTTCCATTTCTAGCTCCCCAAATTGCCTTTTGCATTTTGACTCTTTGTATTATTTATTATAGTATCTTCATGGCATATTATAATAACTACTGTATCCCAGGAGAGCCACTTAGTTCTTAGTGAAATAACTGAGAAAAGAGAGAGAAATAGAGAGAGATGGAAAATTCACCCACTCAGAAAATATTACCATGAGAAATTTTGTCTAAGTGTGCAGTGCATTTGAACTTCATTTGAACTGTATGGAGTTCTTGGTATTTTATGACAAAGAAAGCAATTCCTCACACTGTATTGGGTCTGTCTTTGAAACAATAGCACAAGACCATTGACAAAAGGCTCAACTAACAGAAAAGCTGAGATTAGATGCTGAGGTTATTGTTTCACTCAAGTCCCAAAGCTATGTGAAATGTCAGTTAATTGAAAATGGTAATTATCCCACATAACAATATAAACTGTTTCATTCTAGAAAATGTATTTCTTTTAAATTAATAGTCATCGATCTCCAGTTTTTTTTCACAATTCTTCCCTATCTTTTTCTCAAATTATCTAGCAATCACTCCTTGGGATAAAACCTATTTCACCATTTTTATTGACCACAGTTTAATAAGTGACCTGGCCTTCCTGTTTAGATAGACTGTAATAGGTCCATCCATCTGAATGTCTGTCAGTTAGACTGAGTTGTGTAACCTTTCCTGAACATTTAGCTTTTGAGACAAAAGTTTTTAAAATAAAAACTACAAATGTTGTTACTGCAGCTATTTGAATTACTTTAAAAGCTACTGTTTGAAGAAAATCTTATTAATCACAGCAGCAAGATATTTTAAAATCAAGATATATAAAACAGTACTCTTCCAAGTGTGTTGTATATAATAGTGAGACAAAATGCTTTACTTACTTTTAACATTCAATGTTATTGGACAGTTATGTGGAAGTATATGATCTTGATTTCTAAATATATATCTACATAGATTCAGCAATTAAATTCTGTGGAAAATATGGGAAGGGCAATATGATTCAGTGAAAGGGAACTGATTCAACAACAGAAAGCAAATGTTCACATCTCTATTTGTCTGACCATGGTCGTTATCTAGTTGCTTTGGGCCTTGATTTTCTCATGTGTAAAATAAAGTGTTGGTCTAGATCTCATATGAACCCAAGATTGAGAAAGGGGAGAAGCTGAAAAGCAGGAGTTAAGATTATGTATTAATCACAATATGAAATAAGCCTAGGTGGAAGGGAAGGAAAGGAAAGAAGGTCTGTACTATGTCTTTTTTTTTTAACCCTTGTAAGGCTATATAGCTTATATAGGAATTTTTTTAAAGTATATATTGAATTGAACTGAGAGACTCTCAGCCATCAAAAAAGCGATGAAGTCTGACCTTCCTTAAATTATACATTCCCCAGAACTATTGTGGCATACTGATTGTTGAGTCAAAGGGTTCAGATTCCATCCCTAATAATTACTATTAGTATGACCTTGATGTGGTTCAAGTACCGGTCATTGACCAGAATTCCCAAATAGAATTTCCAAGCCCAAGAAAAGGATGAAGCCAGGACACCAACAGGATTCTTATCAAATGATAGAGGCAGATATATGAGGATACACTTTACTCAAAGGTTAATAAATCAGATTTGTGAGACTAAATTTTCTAGGTTGAAATGGAGTAATTTTGAATTTTGAGTTTCCTAGGTAATGTGATCATGAAATGTAATCTTCCACCCAGACACGGAAGATTCTTTAGTAGCACCAACTTTAATTTTTTGCATTTTAGGTAACCATGAGATACCAAATTAAAAAGTATGGGGATAAAACCTTATATAGCACTTATTCTTAAACTAGGATTCCCTAGCATTAGAAACCTCAAAAATTCTGAACACAAATTTTAGGGGATAAATGAAAATGGGTGAAGAAAATATTATGGCATTATTTATTTCCCCTAATCTCTAACTGGAATTTAGCATTTTCTTAAAAACATTATTTTGAGAATTTGAATACAAAATTCACCACACTATCAAAGGAGCCTTTCACACATACATACACACACACACACACACACACACACACACACACACACAAAATATATTAAGAACCTTCTAGTTTAGAAAGAGAAGGGCTTTTCTGATATATATTGTTCCCTGGAATAAAGAGAACCACATAGTTCCTCAGCAGTGTCCCACTTGAAAATTGTATATAGTAAGTTATTCAAGTATTGCAAAAATACTGGGAAGGGAAACTCCTTTTAGTAGCTCCAAAATATGTTTGTCTCCTTGGGCAAATCCACGTCATAAGATGATAATATAAACCTGAGATGGATTTTGTGGAAGGGATAGAGATTCAAACGAATGGCAAAAGTTTTCGTCCTTTTTAAAATATACAACAATGTTTTATGTAGCTGTTTAAGGTTTGTTGTTTTCAGTGAATCTTTTATGTCTTACACATTTTTATAAAGTGAACCAAAGATTGTCCTACCATATGCATTAACTTGAATATGTATATTTAAGATAGAAACCTGTTGTCCATATTTGGGGTCAAAAATAAGTTGCATTTGGAGATTTTCCTGGAATAAGTGAAATAATATTTCTTAGAAGTGAGGGTACCTAATCTCACTAGTGAACCAAAGCAAAAAATAATGAATCTCATACTTAGCCTTTTGGAATAGTTCCAATTCTTGTGATGGGGCAGAGGAAAAAAAATAGGAGAATTACATATACAAAGACAGTTCATGGACAGTTTTATACCTTTTGTGAACTCAATGGAAAGTATGATAGAAAAGTAATCCCTCTATTTCCCTCCAACACCTGTTTTTGGACAGATTTTTCTCCTTAATTTATGTTGTAACTGAATGACCTTTGTTCTATCTGGCAAGGTTAACTGAATAAAATGAAGAGAATGGGAGCCTTTCTACTTTCTTGAGTATTGCATACACTTGGAATGAGTGACTGACAGGCTTCCCCAGTTACTCTTTCCTTCTTTTCTTTCCACTAGGTCAGCTCAACTGACTATTTAGCACTGCCCTATCTTTACTCTTAAAGAGAGATAAATATCTTCTGAGTACATACAGAAAGAAAACAATACAGTGGACAGAGAGGGTGCTGTAACAGTAATAATCTTTCCTCATTAGACAGTTAGGTTCGGTAAGTTTTTATTGAAAGCTGAAAAACCTTTTAGAAGCTTGGAGACATTATCAAAATAGATAAACATCATTTGCTTTCATTTGGTCCTTTACCATAAGTTAGATTGTTTGTGAGAAGCACCCCACAATTTTTCTATATTGATAATCCAAATAGATCATCTATTCTCTGTCATTTTTGGTATTCCAATACTAAGACTATTTTGCCACTATCTATTCCTAAATAAATCTGCAAAATTCAATATAATTATGACCAATCATGATTTTCTAAAATTAGTAAGTTTTAAAATACTAAGTATTTTACTCCAAATTTCTTTATTTTTTAAGTCCAAAAATGATGAATGGACTTAAAAAATAAAGAAATTTAGAGTAAAATTTTGAGATCTGGGGATGGAGGGAAAGAAAAAAGGGAAATTAAAGATTTTATAATATTTCTAATTTCTCTCAGAGAGAATGGTTCAGCAAGACTGAATCATTTCCAGCCATATGTTGTCAGAGTATCAAGAGATAGTGACAACAGTTAAGGAAACAGGATATTTAACACCACAGGTTTTAGTCCCAAGATCCAGCCTTCTTTATTCTTCTTAACTCTTGCTCACTCTTGAAATTCTGCTACTCAACATTTTCTCCCAAACCAAAATTGAAATCTCCAACCCCAGCCACTCATATTACTAATGCAGTGCTCTTCCTACTTAGGCCCTTCAGATACAAGAAGAAATAGCACTTTCCATTTGAGACTATTTTCCCCAGAAACTCACACATCTAGATTCTGAAGTTTCCTCTCCCAGAAAACAATTGTCTCCAAAATCCTATTCTTGAAGTTAGTTTGAGATTAGTTCCTGTTATGGAGTTGGCAGCTCGTATGACTAGTGAGTGGCAAGATAACCTAGTGGCAAATTACTATAAAAATAGCTACAATGGCAAATCAGAGGAACATAGGCAACTAGGACTCCTCCCCTCCCCCCCTGCCAACTCCTTCTAAACTTCCCTTTCTATCAAATTAGTCACTGAAGCCTAGGAATGTTCCTTTCCATATTGTCTTTGGAGGTGAGACCTGTGATTTCATTCGTATGATCACTGAGTTTTAGAAATTTGCTCAGATCACATAGCCAGTATATGTCAGAAACAGGACTTCATTCCACATCTTCAGTAATGTCAAGATTATACCTCTATTTAAAATACTAGATTATCTATTTGATAATACTCAGATAAACTATATGATACTATATCTCTTGTGTAATGTTTGTTCTCAGATATAAAATATATAGTAAACTATTGTTACCCACTATAATGAAGGCAGACCTTGATCAGATGGAGCACAGATGATAGTAGAAAAAAAAATCACTATTAATTAAGGCGTGCAAGAGTTTCAAAATGTTCCATCACTACTTTACCCACTTCTCTCTTTTGAAATCACTTTGTAATATTTTTTATATACTTTATATTGTACACATGACAGATTCTTTGTATCCTTATACCTTACTTTTCTGTGGTAGATCATCAAATCCCTAAGATAGTAACTGTTTGATATTCACTCTTTGCAACTTACTCTTTGCTACTTTTTTACTTGCAATTCTGTTAGGTCCAAACAAAACAAATGTAATCTTCATTAGTTTTGCAAGCATTACCATGCTAAGCATAGAGTAGTGAAATGATCTCTATTCTTGGAGTTTAGAAAACATAAGTTTGAGTTTTTCCTCGGAATAGGTCTCTACTCTGTATCTGCTATTCTAGTTAAAACTTCAGGATGCAAGATACTCCTAGATTAAGCTCATTTAAGCATTACCATGCTGCTAACTCTCAGGCCTTGAATGACTCTACTTCCCTCAGCCTCCTCTGCCTTTTGATTGAAGGTCTGGAGGACAGAATACCAAACTCTTCCTAATGTCTTCCTCTATAAAAGTCAGAAATTGAACTTTTTGGCTTCATTCTACTCTGCATCTGCTACTCTGCCTAGTTTCAATTCTACCAAAAAGTTGGCTCATGTGCCAACTATCCTCTTGTCTCTCCTCTCTCTACTATATTGTCTCTTCAATAAATTATAGGTTCCTTGAGGGCAGTGATTGTCTTCATTTTTATTAATTGCATCCCCAGAAGGTAGCAGAGTGCCTGGCACATAATAAGTGCTTAATAAGTTAATGAATTTGGATTGAGTTAGTCTTTATTTCTCTAGCATCTAGCACAATACCTGATGTGAAGGAGGTGCTTAATGAATCTTCGTAAATCAAATTGATGCAGTTTTGTTTGAAAATTTGGATTTTTCCCTAGTCTGATTATGGGTCATTCTATTGATTATCACTCCACTGGAAAGATTATCTTCAAATTATCCCATCAGAAAAGTTAGTGTTCATTTTGAGATTTGGGGGATTAAAATCACTTATGCAAATTCCTAAATCCTCAAAATTCAATTCAGATTATCTGAGCATATTTGAATGCAGAAATCTATATCACTCTTCTTTTGAACTGCCTGTACTGGCATGCCTTTTAAAGATCAAAGAGTCATTTTGAGCTTTGTGGCTTATTGTTTAAACCCTTATATTAACCATTAAAAGATGGCTTTTCCAAATTGTCTGTTTGTATAGTAGGCCCAGTACAATAACATTAATCATAAAGATGAACAATTCACAAGGAGATTACAGCTAAAAGCTAAAGTGGCTAAACAAAATATAGTGGTGATGACTCAATTAAAACAAATTGCAGCCATATACAGAGTGGCTACAGAAAACATCAAAATAATCAGAGAAATAGCCTCTGTCCAAAAGATGCTACTTAGTCAAAACATTTAAGAATACTACAAAGTAGTCTGGCTTCTATAAATGACTCAAATGCCAATATTGAACAATTACTATCATTGTAGATGCCAGCAACTTAGAATATTTAGTATTTTGCATGCCAAATAGTTTACTGGGGAACTAAAAATTAAAAGACTATGGTGTATATAATAAATAGTTATCATTTTTATACTATTTAGCCCCTCCAGACCCAGTCCCAAATAACATTATAGAATATTTCATTTCAATGTTTTACAAAAGTATATCAATTAAACTGTTCTTTTTGTTCTGATTTTCCATTTCCTCCACAAATATAATCACATTTCAACATCCAAAATAGAGAAATAAAACTATGATCATGCTTTTGCTAAGCCCTTATTAAACCATGTTTTCTTCAGACAAGTATTTTTTTTAAACTTAGTCTCATCCCCATCGTACTTCATTTCTTTCAGCAGGATATTGCTTTTCCTTTACGAAGTTAAATCTTTATTTTTTTCCTATGATATTGAATTATTCTAATTCTCCAATTTTTATTCTGACTTTCTACTCAAAATCATGGAAATTCAAAATTGGAAATGACCTTAGTGTCCATTAAATCAAATTCATACCCAGAAAAGCAACTCTTCCTCAATGTACCCCATAACTGACAACTGTTATACAGCCTTGAATTGGTTAGCAAGTAGATTAGGAAGTTTTTCATATCACTACTAAATTTCCATCTAAATTTGTACCTTTATAACTTCTATCTATTACCTATAGATCTGCTAAGTCCAAATAGAACAAGATAAATCTTTTCCAGTGTTTAAAAAAGCTCTGGACTTAGAATTTGGAAAACTAAAGTCTGAATCCTACCTCTAACACTAGTTCTGTGGCCTTATATAAATTCACTTAATTTTGCTCAGCCTATAAAAGTTTTGCCAAAAGTTTCCAAACACACACACACACACACACACACACACACACACACACACACAAAAACCTGCACATACGTACATACATATAAAACATCAAAATGAAACATGTATATATATATATATATATATATACTCCATATTATATAGAGAGAATATAAATATATTCTATATATCTTCTCCATTTCTCTCTCTCCCTCTTCTCTCTCTCTCTCTCTTTCTGTCTCTCTGTCTCTCTCTCTCTCTCTTTCTCTCTCTCTCTCTCTCCCCACACACACATATAATTATATGAGATTACTTTGCAATCCTGCCCTGTTTTATTAATAGAACACATTTTCAAAATTTTGGAGTCATTTTTACTCTAAACTTTCCTCTTTTCCTCCTTCACATAATATCAATCATTGTCTCCTCTGATTCTCCTTTCCTATATATATGTGTGTATGTATATAATTTTATTATTTTATTATTATTCTTACTTGAAGACACTTCAGAGGTTCCCCTAAAGCCTACATTTTTCTAGTATAAACATACTCAGTTCCTTCAAATGATTTTTGTGTGTTATATAGTTGAAGCTTTTCATTATTCACATATTATTTATCTTATTAGGGTTTCATTTTCCTTATCTGATGATGTTCCTTCAAGCTATTATGTATATGGCCTGATAACATATTTTGTCATAGGTGGGTGAGGGAAACAATTCAATAAATCTTCTAATCAATTTGAAGACATTAGAGGTCCTATTTGGATTACCTTTCTGAAGGGACTCAAGGAACCTCATTTTCTGAACCCTAGTCATGAGGATGGCAGGGAAAGGGGGGTTGTTTTCAAAATGATTGGCAAATTTCTTGGAATTTTTTTCTTCCTGCAATAAAATTAGATTAAAAAATATAATGTTATATGTTATATGAAAAACACCTTACAAAATTTGAACCATCATAGATATTACCTATTATTACTAACTGCAGCTGACTCTTAAGCCTCAGTCTTTGGACCTATGCTCTTCTTGACTCTTGTTTTCTCCCTTTTAAAAATTATCCTCTCCCATTCCCACCACAGTTGTAGCTATGTAGATTGGCTCTTACTTGATAAACTTATTCTAGCTTTTCAATTTGATTTTTGGTTCCATTTTCTTAACTGTGTGTCATTTCCTTTGGCATGACTCACTATGAGTTCAGACTAATAATGTACCTTAAAGGAGCTAATAATTTTCCCTTAAACCCAAATCAGATTCCTTTCCTATTTCCCCCTATATATTTTTTATCAACAAAACAGTCGTTTTCAAAACTTTGGAGTCATTTTTGACTTAAAACTTTCCTCCTTTCATTCTTTGCAGCAAATCAATCACTGTCCCCTAGAGATTCTCTTTTCCAGTGTTTCTCATATTCTCTCTTCTTTATTCTACTTGCCACAACCCGGGGCTATGACCTTATCACCTCATGCCTACCATTGTTGACATTATCATGTAGTTGATATCTCTCACTTTTTCTTCTGTATGACACAAGCAAATGCATAACATCTATTAATCTCCACATACTGCCTTCCTATAGTACAAATTTTGAGAGTCATTTAATAAGTTTTAATCATATACATTTTTCTTTGTTAACAATCATTCTATGCACGAACTGATGCTGAGTGAAATGAGCAGAACCAGGAGATCATCATACACAGCAACAACAGTATTACATGATGATCAATTCTGATGGACATGGCTCTCTGCAACAAAGAATTGTCTCAAACCAGTTCCAATTGTTCACTGAAGAAAACCATATACACCCAGAGAGAGGGAAATGAAATATGGACCACAACATAGCATTTTCATGATCTCTATTCATATTTGTTTGCATTGTGTTGCCTTTCTCTGATTCTTTTTTTTTCTTGTAGATAGGATTTTTCTTGCATAACTTCTCAAGCATTTCAACATTTTTAGCATGTAGTGGACTTCCTGCCATCTAGGGGAGGGGAGGGGACTGGGGGTAAAATTTGTAATGGAAAGCTTTGTAAAGATCAATGTTGGGGAACTACCCATACATATGTTATACAAATAAAAAGCTTTAATAAAAAAAAAACAATCATTCTATGCAGGTATAATTCTTGTGTCAGAGACTCATGAAGTAAGAAGCTCAGTACTCTACAATATACAGAAACCAATTTCCTGCTACATGGTACATGCTTCACAATACTAGAGAATAAAATTTTAATTAAAAGAGAAAAAAATCCTTGATAGAATAACCATTGTCTCCCCACACACCCCCAATTTAAATAAATTTCCTGAATTACTTAAATTCATAACTAAGATTTACTCTGAAATTCCCTGAAAAGAATGCCACACTAGTTCTATATAAGCCTTGAGGTCTTTGTTAATAATAATAAGAAAGTTTTGTTCCATATTTTTAGAAGGATCTTTGTCTCTTTAAGCTTCTACTGGTCTTCAAGGACTTATAGCAGGGTGTCTTAAGCTTTTAATGATATAATCACAGTATTATAATTCTCTAGGATTTTTGTTTTTGATTTTATCTCTACAATTAAATTATGAACTCCTTGAGAACAGGAAGCAACATTATTTATACTTCTCTTGTATCCCATAGCATTGGTCATTAACAGTGATTACCCTAGTATGTACCTAATAAGGTTTTTTCCTCTCAATTTACATTTGGTCCACAGAATGATAAGTCAAAAGCTCCTCAGTATAATTTTCTCTTTTTGGTTTTTCATCACTAGCAATCCTTGATCATTTTATGCTCTTATTTTTACCCTTTCCTCTCTCCCCCTCTCCTTTTCACTCTTTCTCCTCTTTCCTCCCTCTCCCCCTCTCTCTTCATCTTTCTCTCTTTGTCTCTCTGTCTTTCTCTCTGTCTCTCTCTGTCTCTCTATCTGTCTCTTGCCCCACAAAGAAACAGTTGACTTTTCAATGGGCAAGGGAAGACTATGTTTTGTTTTATTTTTTCTTTATCTCTACCTCAGAGATTTCACATAGTATTATGAAAAGGGTAAGTGATCAATAAATACTGAATGAATGAAAAATGCCCTTAAGTGCCATTGTCAGATTTATCTGTCAAATACCACTTTCATCATGTCACTCTTTTAATTAAAAATCTATAGTGACTGCCTTTTCAAATTCAGTCCCGACTTTTCTGTGTAGTGTTCAGCATACTCCATAATTAGGTCCCACTTATCTAATCACATTTGTTTCCTATTACTTCTACACACAAATTCTTTCTTGCAATTAGAAGGATTTTCTAATAGCAAATGTGATAAATGCTACACCATAGTGTGTTTGTTCAGGAAACCCCCCTGCCCAGAATATCTTCTATGATCAGCCAAGACCCAGGTCAGTCTCCTTTTACTTGTTTGATGTCTCCAAACCATGTAGAGTTCTCCCCTAATTCTTCTTATATTTATTCTCAGTAACAGTGTAGGATTTGGAGTTATAAAGAACTTTAGAGGTCACAATCTTATTTTACAAATGAAGGAAAAGTAGACCAGAGAGAGTAAATGTTTCAAATTTATCCAAGTAGTTCATGACAGAGATGGGTTTAGAACACAATTCTCTTTCTCAGGTTCCCTCTCTCTCTAATATAAGCGATATTATTTATACTTCTCTTGTATCCCACAGCATTGGTCATTAAAAATGATTACCCTAGTATGTACCTAGTAAATGTTTGTTGGTTTACTTATTGACTTAATGGAAAAACTAGTTTTGTTTTTTTTTTCCCTTGAGAACCAACAATAAATAGCTTTCACATATCTGAGATAGTTTAGTGTGTACTAGCCTCAAAAGTTATAGATGGATTCTGAGAGGGGCCTTTAAGATCTTCTTCTAAAACGTGTTTATACAGGTAAATTGAAAATCCATGTAGTCAATTTGATCAATGTAAACAACCTCTCTTGGATCACTCAGGATGAAAAAATCTATGTTGGGGCCAAAGAGGTTCAGATTGACTTTCTATTTTGATCATATTAACTGGAGAAATATAATTATGGAACTCTCTACTTCACTTTGTATTTTCTGAGAGTATCTTGAATGACTGCATCAGAGCATCTTGGTATAATGAGAGTATTTAATATGGTTGAGCCTGAAGTTTCCCTGACCTGATTGTCTGACCTGTCAAGAAAAACTGATATAACTCGATGACAGCTGAGCTCATTCTATTTTGACTGGCTTGGAGTTCCATAATGAGAAATATATTTTCCAACCCCAGTATTCTTAGAAATGAGTTCATGCAGTGGTTAGCACAACCATTTTTGTGTGCGCAGTATGTGCCTGCATATTATTACTATAGCAATTATTTAACATTTACAGAGTCTAAATAGAACCGGATGCACTTGCAAAGGCATGATATCTAACCTCTGGAACTTTTCTTGTAAGAAAGATGAACCACTCAATTGCAAACATCCCTAAACAATTTCATGGTATGTTTTGGTGCCCTGAGGAGATGAAATCAGAGAACTAAAGTGAACAATAATAATATGCATTTGTAGGGAACTTTCATTCCTAACGGCCAAAACCCTGTTAATGCAACATTTATCTTGTCACCAATTTAGTACTAAATTTTCATATAAACTTCCATGGAAAATTAGGTGTGGAGATTGAGGAAAAAATACATGATAGATTTTAAATATACCCCCTTTAGATCATGAGGTCCTTGAAGACAAGGATTGTCTTTTGTCTTTGCCTTTCCCTGTATCCCCAGTGCTTAGCATAATATATGGCCCACAAGTGTTTATCAAATATTTATGATATGAATGGTACACATACAGAAATGTGTGAATATGTATGCTTATGCATATGCATTAATAAATATGTACCCACATAGATGATTTTTCTCTAAAGTGATATATAGATATATAATTATATATTTCATAAATATATATGTATATTATATGTATTATATACATGTTCTATTTATATATATATATTATATATTATGTATGTATTTATACTGCATATATACACTTATATATTTATATGTACATATATGTATATGTACAAATATATTTATATCTATAAAAGTAGCACTTATATATACCACTTAAAACAAAATACAGGTTGCATATAAATCACAACAGATTGAGAAACTAATGAAGAAGACAATAAAAAAAAGATTAATAAAGACTCTGATCCCCTAAACTCCAGAGTTTGAGATTTGTAGCTCATTATCATGATTTTGAAATTTTTATGATATGTATTGCTCTGTTCCTACATAAGAAAATAGATGATATAAGTATATACATATATATAAATATATACCATATATACATCATATATAATGAATATACATATTATATGTGTGTTTATATATTGAGAATATATAAAATAAAATGTATATACATATATTGGATGTCAGAATATGTACATGTGTAGAATATTGAAGATATAATTGACAGTAAAGTTAACTTTGACCCCAGATTAACTCTAAAAATAGATTCTGAGAAGAATCTCAGCCAAATTTTCCACTGGATTCTTCTCCGTGCATCTCCCAAAAGTTCCAACATACACTATGTCAAAGCCCAAGTAGGAGAAATCACTGAAGTAAAATGATTGTCACCAATTTGGGGATTCATCTGCCAAACAGTCTATCTATACCTGAAAGTTATTTTTCTGCTATTCTTATCACATGGATGAGCACCAAAGATGAAGTGTATTAATGCTATATATATATATATATGTGTGTGTGTGTGTGTGTGTGTATGTGTGTGTGTATGTGTGTGTGTATGCATGTGCATAGAGGAGAAAGATGACATTTAGAAATTCAGAACACAATGGGATTAAAGTTAAAGTGTTAAATTAGAGAATATTTTAGAGTTAGAAAGGACTTCAGCATCGACTAACCTGAATATAAAAGAAAATATCTACTACAACAAAACAGTTACTCAAAGACTTATTAAAGTGAATCTGCTAATTAATAAGTTCATTTTTTTGGTAACAAGATTTTATTTGTCATTACAAATTTTATTTTGTACATGATTTTGACTTTTAGAGTCAAACAGAAGAAATTAAGACACTTAGTTGACAACCTTTTAAATATTTGAAGATATTTATCATGTGTCCACTCTCCCCACTTCACTCCTCTCACAATGTCCATTGAGTCTTCTCTAAGTGTAACGTCTCTGTTCTTTCAACTGACACTCATATGACATGGTCTTGTGATTTTTCACTACCTTGGTCCTTACTCTTTGGACATTAATATTCTTCCTAAACTGTGATATCCAGAAATTAAAACAATATTATAGAATCACAATTTTCCCCTCATTATACAGTAGGAGACTTATAAAATATTTTAACTATATATATTCACTCTATATGCATTTTAATTTTCCCTGAAAAAGTCTACTGGAAATAAAGATATAATCTGAAAATTTATATAATAGTTGCTACACTGGTTAATTTATCATTGTACCACCTTTGTCAAGCAAAATTTTTGAACATTCTGTCATGTCACGCTGACATGAAAACTATTCTATGTTTTGAAAGAAAGCTTCAAAGTTCACTTTTTTTGAAGGATAAAGCCAATAGCTATAGAAAAGAAGGTCATGTCTGGTAAGTCCAGATTCCTGTTATATAATGATTGAATTGATGCAGCTGTTCTTTGTGACTCAGACCTTAATTCTTATCTTTGAATGGTGAACAATTGATATTATTTGTAGCAGTTAAAAGTTCTTCAGCATATACCTTAACCACAAAATAAATAACAAGCTTGGACAATTATATTTCATCTACCTGAAAACAGTATGTTCCCATAAAGTCTCATTTATGTAATAGACTCTTTATTTCATTCCCCACATCATGTTTCCATGAATTTTCCATGAGTTTCCATGAATTTATTTTCCATGAGTTTCCATGAATTTATTCAATTTTTTTAACAACTCCTGATTAAGTTTTACTGATTTTGCCACTTAATCTTTCCTAGCCTCATCCGTAAGAGACTAGATTATTTCTAAGGAACCTTATATTTCTTATATCCTAGTTATCTTTTGTCTATACTATTTATCTCTCACAATATCTCTTAATAAAGAGGCTTCATAGATGCAACACAGAATTCACATGAATTTAATACTAACAAATTTGTGATACACCTGATAACTGATGAAATAATACATTTCCTAATAAAATTATATTTCTATTAAATTAACAAAATTAAATAGGGGAGGACCAAAAATTCAATTTGTATCAAAATCAAATTTAGACAAATGAGGACATTTATATTTCAGTGATGTATTCATTGTCTCCTTTTCCATAATACTTTTTAACTATTGTAGGAAAAGACAGTTTTTTATCAAAATATGTAGATTTTTGAGGTTTCAAATTCTTCTCCATTCTTTATGCCCCAGTCCCATGCTGCAGCCATTAACAAGTATTGCTTTTTACATTGCCTATCTAGAAGATTAAAACTTATCTTGTTTGGTAGTTCCATAAAAGTTAGTCTCTTGTTCTCGGTGTTAAATATGTTTATATTTGTTGACACTTCTCTAGTTAATTGCTTGATTTCATTGCCTTCACTACCATAATTCCCTTACAGGGTTATGAGGATGAAAAAAGTTAATGCATAATCTTTACAACTAGAGAGAATACCTGCTTTCAGTCTTTGTCTTGTTTTTTAGCCTTATGAACTGGACTGAATACCTTAGAAGGAGACATACAGAATTGTTTTGTAGTCTTCTTTCTACTTAAAATCTTTAACAAGCTTAAACAAATAAATCACTGCTTTTTAATATCATCCTAAATTTAGAATTCATCCTGACTTTTCTAGAGTTTCAGTATTAGAAGCTACTTTCAAGCTACTTTTAACAAGGTCTTAAAAGCTCATGCTTTATACTACCCAAAGATACTTAGATACTCCCAGCTTAAATAGATGGATATCTTCTTCATATATATATATATATATATATATATATAGGCATGTGTGTATACATACTTGTATTTTGTATGTGTACATTCATTACTCCTTCCAAAGGCCTTGAACTCTGATTTTATAAAGTCTGCAAGTAAGGAAATGTCTGACACTCCTTGTATTCCCTTTCAGTTCAATTCAGCAAACATTTGTTTTCTACCTCCTGTGTCCAAGATATTGTGATAGATGCCTGTTGTATAAACATTCAAAAAACCCTTTTCTCCTCAAGGAGCTTAGACATCTTCTATGACATTTTTCCCCATCTGCTCATAGATTTTCTTCTTTCCTAACTTTTCTATATGATATGATTTTAAAGTGGATTCCTTCAATCATGTGTTCCTCCTTTCTATCCCTGGTATTTTTGCAGGACTCCTGAAGAATGTGGACTTAATTAAATAGAATAAGAAACTTTTAAAAAAAATTTTTCTTCTGGTTCTTCATTGGTTCTTCTTCCTCCTCCTAATTTTACTTTAGGCACAATTCTTCCCTTTTGCATCTAACTTTAAACATACTCTCTCAACCTATTTCAAAGGGACACAAAACATGTTATTCTGTCTTATTGTTAAAACTTTTAACTTCTCCCTGACCTATAGCACAGTTGAATGGAGGCTGTGATTCCCAAAGGCTGTTAGGGTTGCTTGAGATTTTAATAAATCATTTCCAAGTATGGGTTTGGCCATTAGCAAAATTCACATGAAACCCACTTTTTTATTTGGCTATTATATTATTTGGCTACATTATTGGGTTTTCAAGCATACATTGTCCAAAGCTTTTGAGATAAAAATGAGAAGTCCCCAGTTTCCCAAACTAATTTATATTAAAACTATCATTTTATTGAGAAAATTAGGTTTATGCCTCACTATGCTGTGATAGAATGCTAAGTAGTTTCTATTCAATGCTTACTTCAGAGCCACTTCATTTCTAAAATGTCACCAAGGCATAAGTTAATTAAATTACATAAATTCCAGGCAGTGACGGGAAAAGTAATATTTGATATAAGTGGCTGTGAGTCCTTACAGAAATCCCTATTTTGCAAAGTGAGGTGATGCATCATCAGTGTAATTGCTAGCTTTTTATATGTCCAAGGGGAAGATACAGCAAAAGTAGGGTTGTTATCCTCTGCTTCTAAAGTGGGATGGTTTTATACTCCTGTAGGGTAGGGCTCATTCACTAGTCAGACAAAAAATTTAATGATGTACAGTCGAATGTTTATGGTGTTATCTACTCAGGGTATATGATAATAGTGTGTCATAGGTGGTAGCCTCCTGCAGGTATTTCATTCTACTTGATTCATGATGATAATTTGAGGCTCCCAAAGTGCAAGCTGCTAAAAATAATTCTACTTTGTGAACTGCCCTCTGCAATACTGATGGTATCTCTGTATATAAAGGCAAGGAATGACAAAGGTGGCATTGAATTCTTTGGAAAAACTCAGAGGTTGCTGATAGTGACCATATGCATCATTAAGAAATGCCTTTTAAAGTATTGGCTTTAAAGTAATACAATTCAGTTATCATTGAGGAAATTAAGAATGGTACAGAATTTCTATTCAACTGTCCAAAGATACATGTTGGTAGCAATATTTTTTCAATTATTATCTTTCATAGATTTACTAAATATTTTGGGGTTAACCATATCTTTTATTTTGCTTTTGGTCTGTTTCTTTGATCAATAAATGAGGAGAAGAGAATATGAATGAGGCAAAGTTCAAGTGGATTGTGAATTCTGGGTGCAGTTTTGATTAAAAAAAAACTTAGAGAAGTGGGTCTTTAATTTTTGGCAAAATAATAATTTTAAATTTACCAAAGTGTCCCTCGATAGACTACAAATTATTGAGAAATAATGATAGTGTGTAGTATATATATATAGATATATAGATATATATGTATATATATATATGTGTGTGTGTGTGTTTGTGTACCCATGCATACAGACATGTATACATCACCTTACATATATTATCATCTTTGATTTTTATTTGATATTTCTGTGGTATCTTCCTTCTGAAGGGTTTAATAGACCAAATAGTAATCTATTCATTCTCACAATATGATGACAAGTGTGGATTAAAAAAAATATCATCATTCTTACTTTGTCATTGGTGAAAAAAGAGGGGGGGAAAGTAAAAAAGAAAAAAGTATTTGTTGTTGGAATCACAGCTGAAGTACAAATGTAGTTTCATTCATTTCCAAATCAGTGATTTTTCTAAGTGACTATTCAAGTTAGAAAGATGGAATATATTTCAAAACATATAAATAACCCATTACCATGTCTGGAAAACCAAACGATACTATTAATTAAGAGCTAATAAAAAGTAAGTTTCTTGGTGAAATTCAAAAGTTGGTCACTACAATAAAATATATTATTACCACTAAAAAATGCTCAGAATTAAAATTTAAACTTATAAGTGCAGGATACATATGGCAGTGAGTAAAAAAAAAAAGACTATAATCCAAGGATTATATTTAGATTATAATTGCTATGGATTATGCCAATAGGCTTAATGTTGTTAGGATTATCCATAGAGTTAAATTTTAAAACATGATGAAGGAACTAAAATAATACATAGATGTGAACCTGTGAATGTATTAGGGGGGAAAAACCCACAAAAACCTATGTATTAATGAAAATAAGAGATCTTGTAATAGATACGTGTAAAAAAAATCAGACTATGATTTAAAAAAAAAACTGCAATGGAATTTTTTGTATGATTGTCTCATCTAATCCAAATATCCAAATGTCAAAAACAATCAGAAAGAGAAAATCAAATATCAGAGGAAATAAAGGAAATTTAGAAATTAGGGCAAAATGATTTGCTAATTTTCTTAGAGTAATTTATGAGATTTCAGATGCATGTGTAAGACATTGTGTAGCCCTTATAACAAAGTGTTGGTGAAAGATAACACTGATATCCCTAGACAAATTATATTAATAGACATTTGCTATCTAACAATGATATATAATGTCCTCTAGTAAAAACTGAGATTATATCACATTTGTATGACTTTAAAATGAAAAATACAAAGTTGAAATGTACAGACAGGACTATGATTTTGTGAGATTGCAGCCAATTGAAGCCATAGTATCACTTGTTTCAAAAGGGCCTACATAATCAAAGGCAATTTAATGTAGAATGTTGTCTTTTAAAATATATTTCAATAGGAGATATATCTTATCAAACTACAAAGTAGAATAAGGCCCATTCTTTTAAAAGTGAGGTCAAATTTTCAGTAGTCAAAAATAGTGTCTGATGGATATATTTCACATCCTTCAGTACCTCAATATTTCAAGGATCCATGATTTCAATATGAGTCCTGCTGCCATGAGTGCAAAATAAAAAGCCTCCATCCCTCAGTAAATGAAGTTCATGAATTGCCACAAGGGATGGGATCCTGGATCAATGATTATCAGAATTCCCACATGAAAAAAAGCTCCTCCTACAATAAGTCAGTAACTTCTCTACTTCTGTATACGTTTTAGTCTTAGAAATTTTTCTCCAGCACTAGGCTAAATTCCAAATCAGGCCATTCTTGTTTCAAGGTCAACGCTCCATCCAATATATATAACACATTTTATTCAGAGGATGGCAAAATTTGGATAATTAGTCTCTAAAATTATACTCTTTCAGTTGAGAGAAAGTTACCAGGTAGCCATTCAACTTGTATTACATGAAATAGATTTCTTTTTCAGAACTAAGGATAGCTTCAATGTCATGAAGGGGCATCTAAGTATGGCACTCATCTATCATGATTTATATACATTCATGTCTCTGTATATTCTCAAGAAAAGCTGAAGGTAACTGAGTTTTTAAAGACTTGCATGAGAAAACTAGTTTATTTAGGTTCTACTATGATTTAAGAATTTTTTTAAAAATCTAGTATGGTTGGGGGGGCGGAGCCAAGATGGCGGAGTGAAAGGGTGACTCTCTGCTTCCTCCTCCAAACTTCTCTCAAATCAACAATAAAATAAGCCTCTGAACTGATCTTCAAGTCAATGAATCAGGAAATATTTGGATACTGCTTGCAGATATCTCTGAAAAACTTCACATCAGGTTTGTCTAGCTCCGACAGAGGGATAAACAGAGGACTTTGGTGTCAGAGAACTCTAGTGGAGGCTGGAAGTGAGGGTGGGACTCAGCTCAGCTCAGCCTGGCAAAAAACTCCAAACTCCAAATTCCAAACACCTGGAGTTTATCTGAGGCACTCGGGACAGACACTGTGCCCTGATTGGGGGCAGGTGTTCTGGCAAACTTGCCTTGTTTAAGGAGTAATTCGGGCTTAGTCCTAGCACCCACCGGCCCAGCACCTTAAATTAATTCGCCAAAGCGCCTCAGGGCAAAATCTTCAGCCTGCCATTTCAGCTGTTTTTTTTTTCCCCTACCTTAAAGAGATATTCACATTGTCTAAAAAAAAAAAAAAAAAAAAATGAAGAGACAAAAGAGAGCTCTCACCATAGACAGCTTTTACAAAGAGAAAGAGGAGAAAACCCCAGAGACAGAGGTTCCTTTAGACATAACTCCAGAGGGAATCAGCAAGGACCATCACTGGTCCCAGTTTCTCAAAAGGCCTTTCTGGAAGATTGCTTAAAGAACCTAATAAAAGAACTGGAGGATAAATGGGAAAATAAATTGAAATTAGTGCAAGAAGGATACAGTATCTTGCAAGAAGAATATGATGCCCTGCAAAAGAGATATGAAAAAGACACCAATCTATTGAAAAATAAAATTAGTGAAGTGGAAAAAGAGTGCAATGAACAAAAAAATTCAATTGGCCAGTTACAAATGGAGCTTAAAAAGGCAACTGAAGAAAACAACACTTTAAAAATAAGAATTGAACAAATGCAAGTGAATGACTCAATAAGACTTCAAGAATCAGTCAAACAAAAACAAAAAAATGAAAAATTAGAAGAAAATATGAAATATCTCCTAGGAAAAACAACTGACTTGGAAAATAGATCTAGGAGAGATAATCTAAGGATTATTGGACTTCCTGAAAGCCATGATCAAAAAAAGAATCTAAACACTATCTTCCAGGAAATCCTGAAAGAAAACTGCCCTGAGATTGTAGAATCAAAGGGCAACATCACCATTGAAAGAATTCATCGATCACCTCCGGAAAGAGACCCCAAAATTAAAACCCCAAGGAATATCGTGGCTAAATTTCAGGACTATAGCACCAAGGAAAAGATTCTGCTAGCAGCTAGAAAGAAACAATTCAAATACTGAGGTTCAATAATTAGAATTACACAGGATCTGTCAGCCTCCACATTGAAGGATCGAAGGGCCTGGAACCAGATATTCCGAAGGGCAAAGGAACTTGGATTACAGCCAAGAATATCCTATCCAGCTGGAATGAGCATTATCCTCCAGGGAAGAAGATGGTCATTTAATGATATAGGTGAATTTCACCTATTTCTAATGAAAAGACCAGATCTGAACAAGAAATTCGACATCCAAACACAGAACTCAAGAAATGCATAAAAAGGTAAAAAGGAAAGGACTCTTGAGAACTTTATTTCTACTAGGGGGATGCTTAAAGTTTGGGGGTATAATTAACTAGATATTACTTTGATAATATGAAAAAGATAACTAGAGCAGGAAAGGTTGTCATACTGGGGAAAAGAGGGAAAAAGAGGTAAAATAAGATCTAAAAAAAATAAGGAGGTAAAAACAAGGTAAAATCTCTTGAAGAGGCAAAGAAAACCTAATATAATTGAGAGAAAGAGGGGAGGGAGTTGAGCATTGTGTAAATCTTACTCTCATCAGGTTGGGCTCTAAAAGTGTATATCAGACACTTGATTTCACATAGAAACTTGTCTATTGCTAGAGGGAAGGGGGAGGGAAAGGAGGAAAAGAAAGGGATAAACTAATAGAAGGGAAAATAGAAGAATCAGGGGAAAGGAGTAAAAACAGGGGGAAGGGATCTAAAGGGTAGAGTATTGTTTGGGGGAGAGGGTCATCAAAAGCAAAGTACTGAGGTGGGGGGAAGGGAGAAAGGGGAAAGGAAAGGGGAAAACATAACTTGGGTAAATAAGATGGCAGGAAATAAAGAATTAGTTATTCTA
>JAJPUD010013949.1:32095-42307 GCA_023553655.1 Myrmecobius fasciatus | reverse complement strand
AGAAAGAAAGAAAGAAAGAAAGAAAGAAAGAAAGAAAGAAAGAAAGAAAGAAAGAAGTGGCTTGTCTATCTATGGAATGTGCTTTGACAATACTCTGCTTGATCATCTATACTTAATATACACACCAGATCTCAAGCACAAGATGTACTTACAAACATAGGCATACTCACCCATATTTACACACACATTCACAAGTACTCAAATGCATACAGAATCACAGGCAGCTCATAAACACTCAACAAATCATTCACAACCAAAAAAACATGCTTATACCTAGCACACTTCTAAATATATACAAGTATTTATGCTTACAAATATATTCATTTGTTCACCCACATTTATGCAAAAATGCTCATGCATTCACATAACACATACTTCCAAATACTTATGCCTAAATGTATGCTTACATCATCTCAAACTTAAAGAATCATGGTACATTGGGAAAAGTGCTTGCTTTGAAATCAGAGAACTTGGATTCAAATCTTACCTCTGTCGCTTTTTACCTATGTGACTTTAGGTAAGTCATTTAACTGCTCTGGACCTGTTTCCTCATCTGTACAATAAGAGATTTGGAATAAATGTCTTCAAAGGTCTTCTTGACTAAATTTATGACATACTCTAACACTTATACAAACATGGTGTCACACATGATCTTACATCCTCCCATATTTACAAGGAAACTGAGTTTCCCTCTGAACTTTTTTATTGTTTTGCTGCTTTTATCCATATAGGTGATGGAAGCTACTGTCAGTTGTGAGTAGAAAGTTGAGAGGGATTTAAAAAAGATTGCCACTTTGCAGTGAGCCATGTTGAGCAACATCTAGGAGATTTTATTTATCTGTAGGTTGGAACCAAATCAATTAGATCTCTTTGAAAGGTCCCACAAAACATTGCACCAAATCAGCCAGGTGCAGCCACACCAAACCATCTTCACTAACTCCAGTTGAAGCATCATCCATAAGAATATATCACTTCTAGGATGATAAATGTGGAAATGTGTTTAGAAGAATTGCACATGTTTGACCTACATTGGATTACTTGCTGTCTAAGAGAGGGGGAAAGAGGGAGGAAGGGAGAAAAATATAGAACACAAGGTTTTGCAAGGGTGAATGCTGAAAACTATCTATGCATGTATTTTGAAAAATAAAAATCTATTATAAAAAAGAATATATCACTTCTTTAGTCAAGAAAGAAACATACAGCTCTCCAACTCCATAGCTAAGAAAAGCTTTTCTTTTTAGCTTATTAGAAAACCTCTTATTTAACACACATAGCTATATGTAGGTCCCCTGTCTGAAACTATCTCCTTTGTACTGCCTGAATGAGTTCCTATTGCTTTTGGTTAATAATGTAGTTCTTTTTTATAATGAGGACACCCCTAGGAGAGTGGAGGACACCAATTATTTACACCTTGGTATAAATTAGATTAATCAAATTACTTTCTTCCTAACTCCCCAGAATATTCTGTCTCTTGGAAGTCTTCCAGCCCCAGAATGATCTGTCTTCCTTGTTCTCCTAGAGTGTCAGCCAAGTACTTCCAGTGATAGATGTTATTAGCTACATGGAAAACAACCAGGTTTTGATAAAGGCATCTGAAGGTGCTCCCATTTCCCAAGGCATTTCATGGGGCAGGGTGCTATTCTTACAAAAGGCTGCCAGGAAAGAGAAGCCAAAAGATAGAGCTTGGACTAGGAGAGAGGGAAAAAATACCCCAATCAGAAAATCCAGTGTTGGCCCTTAGCCACCATTAATGTCACCCTATTCTCAAATGAAATCTGTTGGCAAAATCTGTTAGCTGGATTTTCCCTTCAGCACCAGTGAAATAAGTCATAATAAAGATGCTGCCATTTAGCACAAAGTTCTTTAGATTTCTGGAAAACAGCCATTGTCTTCAAATTTGTCAAATGGTGCTTACTACATGTCATCCTTGGTGGGGTTACTTAAAAGTCTCTACAGAGACTCATTCTTTTGCTTCTTATGATCCATCCTCTGATCTGGCTCCATCTGTCTTATCATGGCTTCTGGCCCCCCCTCCCAGTGCCCCATTTCCCTGGTTTGTCACTCTTTGGTTGATGAAGGTTTTACTTCTCAGACCCTGGTTTCTCCTCTCTTTGCCTTCCTTCATTGCTTGCTATTTTCTCAGAAATTTTCTGGGGTTGGCAGATGGAAGGGGGTGTATATGGCTTCCTGTGCTACCACCCTCATCTGCTCCCATGCTCGTCATGGACTGGGCTCTTTCTGTTATGTGCAACACATATACCAGGGCTGCTTCCAACAGATGAGTATTATTTTTACATCTTACTGGGATTGGAAAGTAAGGGTGGTGTAGTAGTTAGAGGCTGGATGGGAAGTCAGTAAAAGCTTGATTCAAATACCATTTCTGACAGTAGCTGAGTGATCTGATCAACAACACTTAATGTCCCAGAGCTTCAGTTTCCCCAGCAGTAACATGAAGGAACTGGACTAAATGGCCTTTAAAGTTCCTTCTAGCTCCAGTTCTAGTGTCTTATGACGTTAATGATTCCACATGGTCTGCTACATCTCTGAATATATGATCCTATGGACTGAGTTTCTTTTGTGCTTGCACTTGAGTAAAATAAGTCATATTATACATGTTTTTGCAAGTTTGCTTATGTATAGCATATCAAATTGCTTACCTTCTCAATGAGGGTAGGGGAGGGAGGGAGGAACTGAAAAAAATTTTTAAATGAATGTTAAAAAAATTATGTATAATTGAAAAAAATAAAATATTTTTTAAAATCACTTCTGAAGTAGCTCATATCCATTTTCTTCTCTTCAAGCTTATAGCAAAGATTTCAGCACAAGTTCTCAATTGTATTCACTTAAACCATTGTTAACAGTCACCAAACTTTTCTCTTTGCCTGCTTCCAGTCTCTCCCCTCTTGACACAGTTTTTCCTCTACTCAAAGATCTTCCTTATTGCCTACCAAACAAGAAGTAGGTCCATCCACAATGCCACTTAGTTGTCCCCATCTTGTATTTTGAAACTGGCATTTGCCATAGAGTCTTTCCTTTATTGGAACTCCAATCTGTCTTTCCAAATTTATCTCAGATACCCTAAATTTCAGCCTAAATCCAGCCTCTGATCTCCATTCTAATGCTTCCTTTTTCTATCTCCAGGTCTTTTCTCACAACACTTAACCATTTCCTGAGAGAAACTAAGTGATGTGCAAATGTTCCTAGATCATTTTACCTGAATCTTTCCTTGGAATTTGTCTCACTGTCTCATATCATAAATACTTGAGTGATATGTCTTTTCCTTCATTAAATTCTAAGATCTTTGACAGCAGACTCTTTGTCATATGTATTTTTTAATTCACAGTGTTGAACATAGTGTCTTGAATGCAGCATGTCTAAATAAATGTTTGTTGAATTGAAATGAGTTGAATTGAATTGCTATATGGCAGAATTCCAAATAAGACAGGTCAATTTTTCAGACTTTCCTTACAAATTGTTTTCAACTCTGTATAGATAGGGACTGTCTTTGCTTTTCTACTTGTATCCCCAGAGTTTAGCACAGTGTTCGGCACACAGTAACTACTTAATAAATGTTTATTTCATTTCCTGGTCTGAACCCCAAAGGTCCTGAATTTCCATGTAATAATACTTCCCACTATATAAGCAGTAAACATAAGTGGAATTTCACAAGCATTTTAAAACCCTGAGACTTAAACTTGTTTTTCAGGATTTTGTCCTTGTCCAGTTCTTCCTGACCTCAGATATCTTAAAGTTAACCTCATTGTTCTTAGAGACAAGGAGGGTCTCCCTGCTAGTCCCTCTGCATCAACTAACCTCACTGTTCTTTCATGGATGGAAAAATAATCAAACACTGAAGCCTTCCTGCTCCCTTAAACACAGCTGACATATATTATGCACTTGGAATCTTTCACTATCCTTTCTGTTTTCTCAACCCCTGGCTTCCCTCCATCTTCCCACCCTTGCCAACCCCCAACTGAGACACTAGGAGCCAAGCAAATGAATTCAGGAAGTGAATTGGCATCCCACATCACCTTCTAAAGACAATTGTTTATAGTTTCCCATCTAGCACTAGAGGGAGAAGAGAGCATTCTTATTTCCTTCCTTTCCATGCTTTCTCCCTGCCCCCTCCAGCACCCTGGACATGAATCCAAGCATCACTCGGGGCCCACACATCTGAAGAAGTAATGCTAATGCACTTTACTTTGCAGACCTAAGTAGGCTAGAAATCCCACCCAAAGTACTGCCTGCACTACCTGATAGGAGCCTCCCCTTCTGTTGACTATAGGTCTAGATGGGAAAACCTGAGGAAATAAATTAGGCTTAAAGTGAAATGCTTTCTCTGCTCTCAAACTGAGTAAATAATAGCAATTGCTAATATTTTTATAGTGATTACTCTGTGGCGGCAATGTACTAACCACTTTACAATTATTATTTCATTGCATCTTCAAATTGACCCTGGGAAGTAGCTAGTATTACTATATACATTTTACAGATGGGGAAACTGAGACAAAGGTTAAGTGACTTGCTTAGAATCACACAGTCTATAAGTGTCTGAGGCTAGATTTGAACTCCAGGTGTGGAAGTCTGTCCACAATGCCATTTAGTTGCCTCAACCTAGGGGGCATGTCAATTATCCTCCCCACTCCCCACCCCAAAAAAATTTCATTGATCAAGAGACAAACTTCCTTTTCCTTCATCTTTCTCAGTTTGTCAAGGTTCAGTGCCTGAGAAATGAGTAAGCTGCACTAAGCATCCAACTTACTTTCCCTAAAAAAGATTCACCTAATGATCTTAAGAATCAAGGGAGATCTGCCTTAAAGGGAGAAAGGCTAGTATATGGCAGGGCTAGCTATGACTCTATGGAGATACTGCAGGGGAATAGGGTGAGCAGTAACAGTGAAAGGAGCTGTCAGCCCTCAAATGATTCCAGAGTGATCTCACCCAGAGTCACATTCAGTCAATAATTATTTAATTATTAATCAATTAATCCTTAATTAATTCAGGAACCCCTTATTTTAACACCTCCTTGAAGTAGAATATTGTGCTTAGCACTCAGATGGACAGTAAGAATGGAACAGAACCAAAATCTAAATGAGATAAAGATTTGGGACAGTGAAGGCAATCTTCTCCTAGTCCTTCTAGACAGTCTGCAGAGCCTTCCTTTCCTCTTTGCCCTGGGGGGGTGAGGGATGAGTGGTCTAGACCTTCATCATTCCCCTCCCCACCCCCAGTACAGCAAGGCCAGAGCACAGATCAGATTCCCCCAGCTCAGCATCACAGAGGACACTGTGCCTGCAGCTTCTCAAACATCTTATTAATTTTTTAAAGGAGTCCAAAGTGCCTGCTGAGTCTGCCAATCAGTAGCCTCAGATTTTAGTAAAATGATTTTAAATTATTCACCAAGCCCAGACAAACAATGGGGACAACTGGCTGACTTCTCCATCCCACCCCCACCATAAATTGTGCTAGATTCTACTCTGCTGTGGAAGATATGAAGCGGAAAGTCCCTAACACTAAGTGTTAGGTTGAAAAAGAAATCCCAAGTGATCTGCCTCCCTCAAATCTTTCCATATTCCAATCTTCCTCCACACACAGCTGCTAAAGGAAATTTCCTGAAATACAGACCTACTAATGTAAATCTCCTATTCAATAAACTCCAGTAACTTCCTACTATCTCTAATATCTAATAGAAATGCATTTTTTCTGGCATTGAAGGCTCTTCACAATCTGACTCCATCCTACATTTCCAGACTTATTACACCCTTCACATATTATATGATTCAGCCAAAATGGTCTTATTGTTTGTCGAACACAGCATTCTATATCTCATCTTTGTGCCTCAACACTGACTTGCTCTATGTCTGTAATGCACTCACTCCTCTCCTCTGACTCTTAGAATTCCTAGTTTTCTTTAAAACTCAGTTTAAGTGCCTCTTTCTATAAAAAGCCTATTCTGATTCTCTGGCTGCTAGTGCCTTTCTACAAACACACACATACACATACATTCACATGCACACACATGCATGCTCAAGTATACATTGTATCTATGATGTTTATTGCTATATCAGTATGTCTTTCCCTATTTAATGTAAGCTCCTTGAGAGCAAAAACTCATTTTTTTCTTTTTATTTACATGCATATACATGCATGCTTAAATATACATTGTATCTGTTTTGTTTATTTGTATATAAGTATGTCTCTCCCTATTTAATGTAAGCTCCTTGAGAGAAAGAACTGTCATTTTTTTCTTTTTATTCCATCTAGGCAGTTCTTACCTTTCCCATTCCAGTTACCTACACACAATAAATCACCTGTATATGCACATTTTTCCATTTGCATATAATATGAGTTCCTTAAAAGCAAAGGAGTATGTCACTTTTGTCTTTTTATCCAAGCACCTAACACAATTCTTGGCATGTGAAGGGTAGCTGATAAATGCTTGCTGATGGATTGAGACCCAGATGCTAGTTCTTAACTAGTTCTGTGATCTTAATCAAAATGCTGTAAAATAGGGATAATAATACTTTCCCAGCCTACTTTACTATGTCCTTGAGAGGGTCCTTTCAACTCAAACTTAATTCAATTCAATTTGACCAACACTTGCTAAATACCATTAGTACCTAGCACTGTTCAAGATTTAAAATATTATTCCTGCCTTCAAGAAGCTTACAGTCAAATACAAGGAGCATAACCCCCACATAAGTAAGTGTGATTAAAAGTAAAATATGATAGATATGCACATTTTTCCATTTATATATAACATGAGTTGCTTAAAGGCAAAGGACTGTGTCACTTTTGTATTTTTATCCCATTACCTAGCACAATTCTTGACATGTGGTAGGTACCTAATAAATGTTTGCTGATGGATTGAGTCTCAGATGGTAGTTCCAGCTCTGTCTCTTAATTAGCTTTGTGGTCCTAATCAAAATGTTATAAAAATGTTTATATATATATATATATATACACATATATATGTATATATATACATATATATGTATATATATACATAAATATGTATATATATATAAAATGTAAAATGTAATCCAAGATAAAATATGATAGATAAAAGAAAGTCCTGACCCAGAAAAAAAAGTATTTCATGAAAATTAGAGGATAAAGAGAACATTTAGCTGAGGAAATCAGACAAGGCTTATTGAAGGAAGAGACATCTGAATTGCCCCTTGATGGAAAAGAAGAATTTCAAAAAGTAAGGATGAAGAGAACTGTATTCTTGGCCTGAGATCCAGTGTGCTCAAATGCATAGGAACAGGAAAGAGCAGGATGAGATAAAAAAACAGTCAACAGCCCAATTTGGCTGAAAAATAGAGTTCATGAAGGAGAATAGAGTAAAATAAGGCTGAAAAGTTTCCAGTCACATTGGAAGTCTTCAAATGCCAGGATGAAGAATTTATACTTTAGCCTATAAGCAACAGGAAATTACAGGAGGTTTTTGAGTAAATTATATGATAGATTATTTACTATTGTTGTTACTGTTCATCATCATAATCATCATAGTGATCAATGGTTAAAACAATATGAGACTAAGGAAGCCACAACATGAGTCTCTTTGATATGCATATGAGATAGTTTTACTTTTCTGTGTCATGTTGACAAACTGACCTAATTATGGCCATAGGCTGAGATAATCCTGGCCCAAGGATGACATCTGTTCATTGACAGTCCCTGATAATCTCAGTCAAATACATTTTGTAAAAATGTATTTTTGGTCACATAGAGATACCTGTTTTTTTTAAAAAAAAAATGAGATTGATTAAGTTTAAATTTTCTCCCTTGCAGAAAAGACAACTATAGATCAAAGTTCAATTAATGATAGCTGAGTAGCATCATCTCCAAATAGGATGGAAATCCTGTCCATACTATAAATATGTATAAATCCCATCCTCTGAGATCTCAAAGACAGGATCATCTCTGATGTTTTGTATCCATCCAAACTCAGAAAATAAGACTACAACAAACTACATACATTTAGTTAATCAGTCAACAAGTATTTATTAAGTGTTTACTATGTGCTGGGCACTGTCCTAAGCACTGGAGAGACAAACAAGGTAAAATCACCAAAACACCTTATGGCAATCAGTCTTTTCAGGAAAGCCTCAATACTGGCAAGCTCCTAGGGCACAAAGGTCCAAATGAACCCAAATCAAAATTTGATGTTTACCTAGACAGACATGGTCCAATTCATGGAGCACCTGTATATAGGACATAGAACTGAGAGCTAAAAGAGACTTTAGAAATCATCTAGTCTAATTCATTCATTTTAAAGATTTGAGAAACTTAGTCTAAGAGGGAGGAAACTATTTGTCTTAGCATCATGCCTAGCAGTACCTTAGCAACCTTACACTTCACCTTTCACATTTGAAGAAGAGAATGCTAGATCTGTAACCATCTCCTATGCTAGTACAGATCAATCACTCATCTATAACATAACTTTTGAGAGTTGTCAAGAGAATTGAAATGCTGAGTAACTTGATCATGGTCATAAACATGTATCAAAAGCAGAAACTTGGACCAAAGTCTCCCCATTCCTCAAATAATTCCATATTTCCTTGCATACAATAAAGTCTCAGTAAATATTTCTTCAATCAAAGTGCCCAATGTCACAAGTATGTACCAGAGCCAAAGTGCCATCATAACATACAAGATATAGCATTGCCCACTACATACATTTTTTGTTGTAGAGAAATTGGTCCCCAAATGGCTTATAATGACTGCAAAGACTTTTTGGTTAATTCAGAATTTTTTTCAAATTAATATTCTACATTATGAAACTGAATAGAGTGGTTTAATTGCCATGAATGAACCAACCAAAAGACAGAAATATGCATATTGTCAACTCCAAACTTCCCACGTTAATAGAAGACCTAGGTACAACATGTCTAAGAAATTCATTTCCAGTTATTTTGAGACTATGTTACCAGTAAATCCCAATTTCCCTAGATGTAGGAATGCCAGCTTGTGAAGCAAATCATAAATTTAAGAAACTGAATCCCTAAAGTCTTTTCTGGTACTAACATTCTAGGATATATAAACTATATGTAATCCAACTCTGTTATTTTGTCCTTCCTTCTCAAAGAGGACCAAGTAATCAGGGAAGTGATGCAATACAATACAAGTGCATTGGCTTTAAATAAGGCAGGGCTGTGCAAAGTCACCAGCCTCACTTTCTCTTCTGGAACCATCTGGATCCAGTGACAAGACCTTGATCAGAAAGCCTGGAGATGTCCCTGGATGCAGTAGGAGTCCTTAGCCTTTTTAAATTAAGTTTTTTTTAACAGGTCTCATTTTGATTGAGGTAATGCCCAATCAGTCATTAAGACTAGGTTAAAAAAAAATGAGGACTATTTTATCTAGTCCAAAAGAAAAAAAGAAACCCAATGTGGGAGTGTAAGATCCTTAGAGTTTCTGGCCAAAACAGAAACAACTGCTTTTTACATTCAGTCTGAACCAATCTGGGTCCAAACAATGACCAAGTGGGGTTTAGCCTGGAACCAACTGTTGACCATTAATGATAGCCAGAGTGATTTTGGTTTAAGGCATGGTTCTTAAGAAAAAAATCTAGCCCATAAGCCTCAAGATATACTGCAAGGTTTCAGATCAAGATGTACATTCCTTTGAGCAGAGTACCCAGAGGTAAGGGTATAATACCATATGTAGACAGAGGGAAAGGAAAGAAAAAAGGAGAGGTGTGAGGGAGGAAAGGAGGGAGGAAGAAGAAGCAAACAAACAAAAACAAAAAACAAAAAAAAAAAAAGAAGCTGTGTTGCTCAACTGGCCAGTTCAGTTCCAGTTGTGTTCCCAGCGAGGCAGCTCTGCTCACTGAGGTTATTGTTATTATTAGTTTTCAAAGAGGGCCATGACATTAGGGAGGTGATACCATGACAAGTAAGCAAATTAAATTTGCTGGTGAAAAGTCACCAGCCTCACTTTTTCCTCCAGAGCCATCTGAGTCCAGTGGACAGATACAGATCAGGATGATTAGAGATGGCTCTCACCAACCTATCCTCATACCTCAGTAAATTCTATTCCTTTATACTACCCATATCTACCACCTAATAAAAATTGTGGTAGTTGTTGTCTACAGGCTCCCAGGTCATTCCCTTACTTCCTCTCCACTTCTCTCCAACTCCTGCCCTCAGACTTTAACATATATATATATATATATATATATATATATATATATATATATATATA
>JAJPUD010013949.1:9368-31904 GCA_023553655.1 Myrmecobius fasciatus | reverse complement strand
ACATTTAAGGGTTCTGATAAAGGCCTCATCTCTAAAATATATAAAGAATTGTCTCATATTTGTAAGAATTCAAGCCACTCTCCAATAGGTAAATGGTCAAAGGATATGAACAGAAAATTTTCAGATGATAAAATAAAAACCATTTCTAGTCATATGAAAAGTTGCTCCAAATCACTATTGATCAGAGAAATGCAAATTAAGACAACTCTGAGGTACCACTACATACCTGTCAGATTGGCTAAGATGACAGGAAAAGATAATGATGAATGTTGGAGGGGATCTGGGAAAACTGGGACACTGATACATTGTTGGTGGAACTGTGAACAGATCCAACCATTCTGGAGAGCAATCTGGAGCTATGCTCAAAAAGTTATCAAACTGTGCATACCCTTTGAACCAGCAGTATTTCTATTGGGCCTATATCCCAAGAGATCTTAAAAGAAGGAAAGGGCCCCACATGTACAAGAATGTTTGTGACAGCCCTTTTTGTAGTGGCTAAAAACTGGAAACTGAAGGGATGCCCATCAATTGGAGAATGGCTGAATGAATTATGGTATATGAATGTCATGGAATATTATTGTTCAGGACGATTTCAGAGAGGCCTGGAGAGACTTGCATGAAATGATGCTGAGCAAAACGAGCAGAACCAGGAGATCATTGTTCACGGCAACAACAATACTATATGATGATCAGTTCTGATGGACATGGCTCTCTTCAACAATGAAATGCTTCAAACCAGTTCCAGTTGTTCAGTAAAGAAGGCTATATACACTCAGAGAGAGGAAGATGAGATATGGACTACAACATATCATTTTCATGCTCTATATTGATGATTGCTTGCATTGGGTTTCCTTTATCAGATCTTTTTTGTTCATGTAGATACAATTGTTCTAGCACAGCAAGATAAGTATGGAAACATGTATACATATATTTGACTTGTCAAATATTTTAATATAATTAACATGTAGTAGACTTCTTGCCATCTAGGGGAGGGGAGGGGAATAGGGGGGGAAATTTGTAATGGAAAGCTTTGTAATGGTCAATGTTGAAGAACTACCTACACATATGTTATACAAATAAAAAGCTTTGATAAAAAAATAATAAAAAATAAAAAATAAAATAAAATAAAACCTACTCTTCATCCACAAGTATGACCTGCAATCCCTTGGCCCCTTCAATTTTCTCCCAGGTTCTCTCCCCATACTCTCTTCTCTTTTACTTATATTGACTTCTGAGTGAACCAATTCAACTCTATACTTGTTTGACTCCTTAACCCTATATCATGCTGGTGATTATAACCAGTCAAGCCTCAACCTTGGATCACTCATCATTTCTCACTTTTGTTCCTACACACCTACTGCTAAACAAAGATAAAAGAAATCACACAATAATTATACTTACTGGGTCCACTATAGATTTACATCACACAGCCTCAACTGGACCCTTATTGCTGCTAAACAATCCTATTATCAACTCCCTATTACACTCTCCACAGCATCTCTTACAAAACTTTTCATACCTCCTCAAACCTCCCATGGCTTCCCACACACACACTTTCTCAACTGAGAACCTTGCCTAATATTTTACAGGGAAAAAAAATTATGCCATTCTTCATGAACTCCCTCTTCTATCCTCTTCCTTATAGCCTAAAGTGATAGGCCTTCTGCTGCTCTCTCTTCCTTCACCCTTGTCTGTATAAAATAAAGTGGCCTAACTCCCTACCAAGATTAACCCAAATACTTGTTCAAATGATCCTATTTCATCCCATCTCCTCCAAAAGATTATCCCTCTTCACTTATTCTCAATCTCTTCTCTCTACTAGTTCCTTCCCTACTGTCCTCAATTATGTCCATGTCTTCCCAATCCTGGAAAAAACCCTCACATGATTCTTCCATCCCCCCTAACTATTATCCTATTTCTCTTTTCTTCTTTGTAGCTAAAACCCTTAAAAAGGTCATCTACAATAGAAAACTTGACTTTCTCTTGCTTCCCTCTCTTCTTAGCCCTTTACAATTTGGTTTGACCTTATCATTCCACCCAAATTGTTCTTTCCAAAGTTACTAATGAAATCTTAGTTTCCAAATCCAATGACCTTTTTTCAATACTCATTCTCTTTGACTTCTCTATAGCCTTTGATGCTGATTATTATTCTCTCCTCCATCATATTTGCTTCTCTTTAAGTTTTAGGGACACCATTTTCTTCTGGTGCTTCTATCTATCTGTTCATTTTCTGTCTCCTTTGCCAGATCCTCCAGCTCTAATTATAGATATCCCTCAGAATTCTATCCTGGGTCTTCTCTCCTATATTAATTTACTTGATGATCTCATCAGTTCCCAAAGATTTAATCTCTTTATTGACGATTCTCACACTTACCTATCCTGCCCCAAACTCTCTGCTGACCTCTAATCTCACATATCCAACTGTAGTTCAGATATCTCATATTAGATATCCAACAGACATCTTAAACTCAATATGTTCATAATGGAATTCATTTTCTTTCCCCCTAAACCCTCCTCACATACACACATACACCTTTCCTATTACTATAAAGGACAGAACTATTTCCTTAGTCCCTCGGGCTTAAAACCTAGAAGAGGGTTATTCAATGTCATTCACATGCCCTTTGATCTAGTAATACTTGTATCTTGTTTTTCCACAAACTCCACCTCTAGGCTCCAGACATTTTCACTGGTTGTGCCCCATTTCTGAAATGTTCTTCTTTCTCATTTTTACTTTAATTTACTCCCTGACTTCCTTTAAATCCCAATTAAAATCTCAATTGTTATTGAAGGCCTTCCTAATCCCTCTTAATCCTAGAACCTTACCTCTGTGCATCATTTATCTTATAAATTATCACTTGTTACTTGTTTTTATTGTTATTTATCTTATTAATCATTTATCTTTAACTATTTATCTTGTATATAGCTTGCTTTGTACATATTTGTTTGCATGTTGTCTCCTCCACTAAATTATAAGATTCTTGAGGGCAGGAATAGCCTTTTGCTTATTTTATATCCCCAGCATTAGCACTTAGTGTCTGGCAAATGCTTAATAAATGCTTATTGATTAATTTATTGAATTCTTTCCAGTTACATATCCTCTAACAATCTGCTATACCTTGTTTTAATGCCAGTTTGTATTTCCACACTATTTTAAATTTCCTATTAAAGTTTATGCTCATTATAATCATTTTTTCTAAGTATATAAGTGTGCAGTTTAATATTAAAAGAAGAAAAACTAACCTAAAAAAGCAAAGATTTTTCATTTTCCTCCAGCTTAATTTGAAGTGGGAATAATAAATCAATTGAAGTATTTCCTTCAATTGTAGTAATATCCTAGAGGTTATTTGTGCTCTAGTTTGTCTTTTGAACCTAGAGAAAAACTTACCAAGGAAATCATGAGAAGTAGGATTTGTCATGATGGTTCAGGTAATCACATAACATATGTTATATACATATGTATATATGTATGTAATGTGTAACCAAACCCTTCCTGCTTATATATTAATATGCCTAGTATGGAGGATTTTTCACTTTACAGAAACTGATTTGGGGATGTCCTGTGAAAGAAAACTAAGGAAATGAAGATTTAATTACTTCTTCCCACTGACACATTGCCCCCTCCAACTCTCTTATGCTTGGCTTTGCTTTCAGATAGCTGGTAATTAATTGTCTATGGTGTTATTTATGACTTATAATGGCTTTCCACCTCCTAGGAGTATTCGCATTCTAGGAATTCGAAATTGCTTTCCAGACCAGTAAAGCTTTCAAGACCCAAAGGAAGGAAAGAGAATGCTGGAATTTCAGGTACCAAAAAGGTATTAGAAGTCACTTGGGAGACATGAAGCCCTGCCCAATTCACTTCACACATCATCTATTGCCCCTACATATAGGACCAGCTATATCGCTCCAGGCTGCAGCAATACCTGAATTTCCCAGCCTCTTTTTTATACCAGGCCAGAACACTAGGAAACCCTATTTCACCCCTAGGTTTCAAAAGCCATGGCATGAGCAAAAACATGACCAAGGATGGCCACAAAATAGGAGAAAGAGCTGAAGTTCCCCTTTGCGCAAGCCAACTCTGGGGAGCATCAACTATCCTTATCAGCCAGCAACATCTCTTATAAAAATATTATTCCTTTCTCCTGACATCTTAGTAGAATTCCACAAGATGGCAGCTTTGAGACCACCTCCAATAAATAAGAACCTGACAGGTTTAGTACCTGAGACACAAACACACACACACACCTCAGAACTTCTTAAGTATTCCAGAGCAAGTGGATAGCACTTCCATCGATCTGACTAAATATAAGTTTTCTTGATTTCTAAAATTTGCCTCTTAGAACTAGAAACTAAACAGACCAGTTAGTCCAATCTCCTAATTTTGCTAAGGAATAAACTAAGGCTTAGAGAATGAGAAGGATGCCCCCATTGTCACATGACCAGCTAGTAGCAGAACTAAAAATAAAACCTAGGCTTCCTGAGTGTTTAGCGTTTTCACTGAACCAACTTCTCTTCAAGACAGCCTAGCAGTCTTATGGGTTCCTTTCTTGCCTTTTGAAAGGCATTAAATGTGTTTTTATTTCCTACATGGACTTCACTCTGATTGGCATTCAATCTGATTTGTTGAACAATTTCAATGTTATTACCACCAATTCTCAATTATCAGAATGAAATAGGAGAGACCCTCCCCATTGCATGATGTAGCTTTAGTATATCATGAGTGTTTTTTTTTTTTACTATATTTGGTTACTACATCTAGAAGAGGAGCTCAGTCAATCCTTCCCACTACTGGCTCTTAACTGATAAAGAGCAATGATTCGCTCTCTCTCCAGATGCTTCCCCGGACTGTTGAGTATAGATTGAAGTTTCATAAACTGAATTCTATTTGCCTGCTGACACATGATCACTTCTGAGATACTTCACCAATGTTTCTGGTGGAACTTGAAGATGTGAATGGAGCTTATGGTGAATGGAGCCCTTTAATTATAAAGTTCTGTTCTAGCCCCATCTATTCAGTTCCTTCATCCCTATTTAGAAAATTAAATATTAACTAACTCTTTAAAGGGAAATATTAAAAGCCTCAATGTATTTGTAATTTTACATTTCACCTAGAGTTTCCATAAATGTTTCTCTTTTCCAAGAAACTTTGTAAACTATAAAGCTTTCTTGACATTTCTGGAGAAAAGAAGAAGCTGGCTTTTCCTCATCCTGATTCAAACTCCTGTTTTAGCTGGCTCTAGCACAAAGGGAGGCAGAGGGAGGACAGAGAATGAAAGTATCTAGTGTACATTCTCTGAGGCGAGTAGTCTTCAAGGTGACTTCTACCCACCCCCTTCCAAAAAAAAAAAAAGTGTCTTCACTGTTATATCTGGCTTGAAATAGGAAATTGTTTGGATTTTTTTAAAAATACATCACCTCTCTATGGAACGAGGCCACACTCCCTGCACAGGAGTTCACACAGCCTGAACAATCATTATGAGGAGGTTATTTCATTTATTGGACAGTGAGCTGATAGAGCACATTTAGCAACCTGGCCACCAAATTGGTCTTTGAGGATCTGCTACCCTCTAGTGGACTCTTAGAGAAGTCACTTTAGAAACTGGAATTTATTCATATATATATTTTCTAAATTCCCACCCTATCCAACATGTTTGCTCAGCAAAGAACATTCTGCTGGGGAAGACTCTCAAATTTCAGAAGCCTAAAATCAATCAGATAATCAGATCTTGCTCCAAATAGAGCCAATTTCATAGCAATCTTTAGCAAAACCAAGGACATGGATTCAGAGGTCAGACATAGAATCCAGGGTCTACAAGTCATAAAATCATAAACTTAGAGTGGGAAAGGGGTTTTAGAGATCACATAGTTTAAATCTCTCATTGTATAAATAATGAAACCAAGGCCCACAGAGAGGAAGTAACTCAACCATGGGACCTGACTCAACCAAGTAACTGAACATGGGACCTTGAACTATAGGATTTAAATCCTCACCTTCTGACTCCGAATCTATTTTTCTTTTCCATTCATTGCACCAGGTGGAGTTGGATTTGGCATTCCAAAAGCTTTTTTCTGTATTTTATAGAAAAATTAGTGACTCCTTTTGTTACAAGCTATAGCAGGGATTCTTAAGCTGTAGTCTATGAATTTGTTTTCAAATATCTTTTTATAGCTGTTTTTCAGTTCCCCATCTATAAAATGAGCTGGAGAAGGAATGGCAAAAGATTCCAGTATCTTTGCCAACAAAACTCCAAATGGAGTCATGAAGAGTTAGATACAAATAAAAGGACTTAATAACAACAATAAGGATCAAATATAAAATCCTCTGTTTGGTATTCAAAGTTCCTCATAACCTGATTCATATTTCCAGTCTTCTTATACTTACTCACATATCATGCCAACCATGAGTTCTATTGAAACCTGCCTCTCTGCTTTTCCTCCCACATGAATACTTTATCTCCTGATTCTTGGCATTTTTTATGGGGCAGCTGAGGTAGCGTGGTCTATAGAATTCCAGGCCCCAAGCCAGGAAGATTCATCTTCTTGAATTCAAATCCAGCTACAGAAACTTACTAAATGTGTACCCAAAGCAAGTCACTTAACCCTGTTTGCCTCAGTTTCCTCATCTGTAAAATAAGCTAAGGAAGAAAATGGCAAACTATTCTAGTATCTTTGCCAAGAAAACTCCAAATGGGATTACAAAGATTCATACACAAATGAAATGACTAAGAAACAAAAATCTCAATATAATTTTAACATAATTAACATGTATTAGACTTCCTGCCATCTAGGGGAGGGGATGGGGGATAGGAGGGAAAAATTTGTAACAGAAAATTTTGCAATGGTCAATGTTGAAAAATTATTTTTGCATATGTTTTGCAAATAAAAAGCTTTAATAAGAAAAATCTCAATATAACTGAATTTCTTTATAACCATATGTATTTTGCCTTATGAATTTAAAAACATTATTCTGAAAGGTAGTCTATATGCTTCCCCAAAAGATGGAGATAACAAAAAGGGCTAAGAATTCCTGATCTGAAAAGCAGGGCCTAGGAAATGTCATTGCGACTCATACATAGATTTAGAGCCAGAAGAAACTTTTTTTCAGCTTCATTCATTGACAGGTGAGGAAATCTAGGCTTGAAGGAATAATTAAAGAAATTTACCCAAGTGTAAGAGTAGTCAAGTTTTCAATCCAGGTCTTCTGGCTCCAATCAGTGCTATTCTATGCCGAGTCATATTTGGCTTTCCAAAGATTCGTTTCCTGTGGATGGTTTTTAAGAGATGCCTAACCTTCACTTGTTATAATCTGTAGTCCAAAAGTCACGTCCAGAAGACTAAGAAATTCAACAACTTGCTGTCACAAGGAATTTAAATTCAAGCCTTGAGGCAGAGTCTTTAAACAGTTAGCATGTACCTTGAAAAACTCCAAGAATGACCAAGGATTTGGTTTTCTCATTTGTTTTCACACCATCTTTATCAAGGGACAAGTGTTAGTTAGTACATCTATTTCAGTTTTTTCAGCCTTGTGATTTTGCTTTAATACTTCTTGCTGTTTCATTGGCTTATTGTTTTCTGTTTGGCACATTCTGATTTTCAGGAAGTCCTTTGAATAAATAAGTTTTATTACCTTCTTATCTAAACTATGAATTCTCATTCTTTCTTCCATAGCTCTCATTTCACTTAAAATTATCTTTTGTATCTCTTGCTTTGTTTTATCCAAGTACTCTTCAGTCTGTAGCCAAGTCATTCTTTACTCTAAGGGTCTATTTGGACTTGTTACTCTTGATACCATTGGTACCCTTGTTATCCTATTTAGACTTGTAAACCCTTCTGGATTTATCTCTTGGGCTTCTCTCAATACATAGTATTTCTAATTTGTGCCTTCTTCTATTTATTCTTATCTCAAGTCTCAGTTTCTGGATTGGGACTTTGTGCTTTGGAAAGATTCTGTTTCTTCTTATATTCTTGGATGATATATATGGACAATCATCGTGGATTTGGAACTAAGAATAGACTCCACCCTCTGCAGGAAATTCCTAGATTTGGCTGTCTCCTGGTAACTCAAACTAGATTTTGTCCTCCGTCTTTTATCTTCATTTTGTGGAGCCCTGGACTCAGAATTGACTCCATCTCTTGATGTGATCCTGAGAGACCCCAACAAGATTTTATTCATTGTGCTGGCAGTAGATCTCCTGCAAGATTTCAGGTGCTGCACTGGGCCTTTGTCTGTAGCTTAGATGTGGGGTCCCTGCAAGTTTGTAGTTCCCTGCCACCTGCTATGGCTGAGATGCAGGCTGACTACTAAGCTACTGCTACTGAACTGCCCGTTTTCTATTGTGACTTTGGATAAGGAGTGTCTGAGCAATGCAGTTTCTGTAAGCTAGTCTGCTTCAATCTTCTATGATTGCTCAGGTCTATTTGTGAGCTGTCTCTTCCACCTATCTATTTTGTCTCCATTCAGCTTCTACAGGGTTCTAGAAGATTTCTTGTTTTGAACTGAACAGACATTTAAAGACATTTCTCTTTAGTTTTTTTAATCTTTTTTTCCTTCTGATGAATTTTTAGAGTTTTCCTAGTATATTTATGGAGACTCTCAGCACTTTTAAGTCATATATTGATGCTATTTTACTGTAAGGTTCCTAGTATATCTATTCCAGATAGAAAAATTGAAAGGATGACCAGTCACTTTACCTAATTCCTTTCAGTGGGACTAAGATAGAAATAGACTACATGTCCTAATTCTCAATTCAGCACTATCTCTACTAGAGAATTAAGAAAAAGCTGAGCCTGAAGATAGCTTCCAGAGAAGAAAGGTGGCAGTAGAAGGGGGAAGTTAAGCAAGTGACTATCTAGACTAACATAATAGGGCTAATTGATGGTTAGCTGATTTTATGCCCAGCTCCCCTAAGAATGTTCTCTTTGCCTCAGCACCGCATTTCCTCAGCCAGCTGACCCACCCCCAGCCTTCTTCCTTCATAAATTCCATAGTCACTAAACTTTATGACTTTTTGGTCTTATCCTGCACTCCTTATTCCAGGACTGACCTGACAAACTAATATGCTAACCTTCCTTTTTTAAGATGAATCCTGTTCCAAGAAAGTTAACTAAATTTCTGAGTCAACCAGTAGATTTATAAGTCAATCGATTGCTTTGGACAAGTTCCATAAATAGAACCTGTCCATCTTTCCAGGCCTGGAAGGATTCAGCTAATCAGGACCACCATCAGAGAAGCTTGATCCTCAACAGGGCAGTTGGATTATTAAGGCATAGGACCCAGAGTTTTTGTAAGGAAGATAAATACCCATGCACAACTGAGGTATTCAGTTAAAAGGAGAAGGAGACCTAATGTCACAAATACAGAAACTTCATGAGGAGAGTACAAGTTCAGCTTTGTCTAACCTTGGGTTCTGAATTCAAGAGGAATACTAAGTGATGGTTTGGAAGTGACAGTCCCCTTCCCCTGATGATTATGATAATCCAAAAGATCAGAGACATCCTCAAGCATTCTCCTGTGCCCTTAGGTAACCATATACCTGGAAAGTGGTATCTACCCTACACATGGGACCTGTAAGTACAATGTGAAGAGAAACCTGTTTAATGGAAATCTGGAGGTGCAACAGGTTTCTTCAAATCATTAATTCTGCCCCAATCGCACCGACCCCAATTGCTATGATCCAGCTTCTATTTGAACGATGGAGTGTTTCTCTTGGAACCCAAATCTCTTAGCCTCTCCCTTGAGAATGGAGCATGTATACGGTCTCTCTGTGGTTCCATTTGGGCTTAAGAAAACCGCTAGATATTCAGACATTGGAAACAAGAACTTTAAGATAAAAACCTTAAAACTATTGGAAGGTAGACCAAGCCCAAGTAAGACATCTAGGGAACTAGATTTCTGCAGTCATAACAGACATAACTGCCCAGCAAAGCTCCAAAATTTGGACCATGTAAAAGGGCAACACAGGGCTATCACTAGGGTAAGTTGGCTAGAAGATGGAACTCCTGAGTTCCAACCTGGATCTGCCGCTGCCCGATTGTATGATGTTACATAATTCACTTCTCTGGATCCTGATTTTCTCGCCTTCAAAATAGGGACAAAGTACCTTAGTGAGCCAACTTTAGTGAGCTGCTATAAGGAAATGCTGAGAAAGTGGATGAGGAAAGGCTCCAGGAAAGTATAAAGGCCCAGTTAAATGTGTGATGTTATTATTAGTCCTTGTTCCCATTCTTGGAGTTCCACCTGAGGTGTGAATCATGAAGCTGTGAGCTGACTCTGCACTTCAAGGAGGGGTGACTTCAAGAATATAAACTAACTTATCGGACTTACTTTCATACCAAGCAATACCTTCTCTAGAGGTATAAGAGGAGGAGTATTGATATGAACCTAGGGTTTTATAGATGTAGGAATCTCCTAGTATGAAAATAAACTGACACTGACACAGATCAACAACTTCTGTACCTCCTAGAGAGCTTCCTGGGGCACTGAGAGGTTTAGCTACCCTGCCAGTATGTGTCAGGGTCTTCCTGACTCCCAGACCAGCCTGCTATCTGTCCACCAGGTCACTCTGCTTTTTGTATCCAATTCACAAACTGGTCCTATTTTTGTAGTTTAACCTCACAACTAGGAGTGAATTCTCCATCCCCAAAAGGTACCAGGGAAGTACTCAGGAGAAAGAAAAATCCCAAGATTGGACTCCAGCTACAGCTGAACCAACTAGAAAGAGAGGGTGATCCCCACCCATTTCCCCAAGGGCTAAACCCCAACACTGAATCAGTGAGCCTCACTCCCAGACCCCCCCAGGCCCATGCACACATACTCTGCACATACATACATGTGAGCCCAGACACACGCATATACACACACATACACTCATCCCGCCACTTTTGTGGATGTCAGACCAGTTTATTGGTAAAATTAACATTAAGCTTCACAAACGCTGGGACAGTAAAGCTTCACGAACGTTGGGATGTGCTTTTCCTTTTAAAGAATTTCCACTGGACCTTGATAATGAGCATCCAGTCGTTGACATATAAACTCTTACAAGCGGATGTGCACACATGCGCCTCAGGGGGGAGAAGATGGCAGCTTCTGGGAGCTGGGGGGGGCTTCTGCACCATGCACAGGGAGCCCACAATTCATTTCCCAGCTTTTTGGGCCTTCTGTGCAGACTTGGTCACTTTGCCTGCCCCTCCACTCTTCTTCTCGACGTTCTTGATGACACCGACAGCCACAGTCTGCCTCATGTCCCGCACAGCAAAGCGACCTATGGAGCCAGGAAAGAGCAAGGGAATGAGGGGAAAAGGCCCATCTGCACCTGCATCCCCAGGTGAGCCAGCAGGTCCATCCCTAAGAGGCTGGGTCCCTGCTTTCATCTCCTACTTCTTGTCCAAACTCTATATAGTCTATTTTATAGACTGTAACAGCTTCCTGAGAAGCAGCATAGAAATAGAGAACTGGCCTGGAGGGCAGGAAAACCTAGTGGCCCTAGCCATTAATTTCTCAATGTTCTAGGCATTCTAAGTTAAAATATGTTGACCTACATTAGCAGAAGGATTTTCCTCATCTGAAAGTCCCTTATATCAATAAACTCACAGGTCCAATCCATATCCCTTAACCTAATGTCATCCTCCTAAGTGTTATTCCCATCTCTGCCCTCTCATTCCACCCTCCACGTAGCTGCTCAAAAAAATCTTCTTAAGGCCCAGGTCTGATTCCCCTTGCTAAAAAATCATCAGTGGTTCCCTATTTCCTATACTTAGTAACTCCAGGACCAGTGCTTGCTCCACTGTAGCATGCTGCCTCACTTTAGGCCCTTTTTTCAAAGCCTTATCCTCTGTCACCTTTTCTGAATCCTTTGTTGTCAAGATGTTCTCCCACCTCATATTTGATACAGTGATTTGGCCAGTCTTTATCTAGTTCTCGTTGTGGTTTGAACAGGTTCTGATTGCTGTTCTCTGATCCCAAAGAAGACCAAAATAATATCTCTAGTGGAATCAAGTACAGTATGTCTATCCGTGGTTCATCAGACCAATATGAGCTTGGAATATTCTACCTTACATGTTGTATTCCCCTCGTAGAACATAAGCTTCTTGAAGTAAAGAGCTGTTTTGTTTTTACCTTTTCTGTTTGTTTTGGGAGAAAGAATTGGTCTTTGGATTACCCAGCCCTAACCATGACACCCACAAAAAAAAAGATGGACATCTGCAGTAGGATAAGACCAATCCTGGTAATTAGCTTTAAAATGGCTAGAGAACCAAAAACTAGGGATCAGGAGAAATACAGGAACTATCCTATCTAGTTGGAAACTAGCCTCATTTCTGCTCACTTTGGTCACTGATCTTCCTCTTCCCTCTTCAGGGTCATTGTCAGGCCCTTGAGTCCAGCCAAGAGGTCCTAAATTCCAGAAGGGATGAGATTTTCAAGAGATCTCCATTCACCCCCAAGGAATATGCCCTCTATTTTCAAGCCCAAGTGCATTCTAAAATGCTTTCAACTGGAAAAGCAGAGAATTCAGTGTGCACAATTTGAAATACTGACCCCCAGCACATACAGACATCCTTTGCCTTAAATACTATTTAAATAGTCTGTTTTGACTATGGGCAAAAATAAGGCTCTTGCCAAATATAGCCATTTCTTAGTGCGTAAATTAGTAGCTTTGTGGATTATTCACAGCCATCTTTAGTTTTTGGTCCATTTCCCCAAACATCAGGATGCCCCAGGTCCTATCAGACCCCTACATTCCATCTGATAAGCTCTAAGAAAAGACCAACTTGAAATGTACTGTCTGATCTCAAGCTAGTTAGAAAAACACACACACACATATATGTAAAGGTATATATACATATATATACATACATATACATATATCTATATATCTATATCTTTCTGTGAATATATATAGACATATCTATATAACTATCTCCATCTATGTGTATATATACATACACAAATCTATATATCTATATCTATCTCTACATGTATATATACATGTGTATATGTATATATGTATGTATATATATACACATGCATACAAATAGATAGATATAGATACAAATATATGCTACAAGAAAACCTTTCAACGTGCTCCTAAACAACTATAATTAACATTGGGGTTATCTGCTATTTGAAATTACTTGTAACACTGATATCGATAATAGAGTTGGTTATAAATAGTCTCCTTGTTTCTGTCACTCCTAATAGATGCACTAATACAATGTCTGCTGAATGGAAGAGAGAAGACGAGCAGTCTCTCACCAAGGGGTGGATACTGGGAGAAGCTCTCCACACACATGGGCTTCCCAGGGATCATTTCCACAATAGCGGCATCTCCAGATTTCAGGGATTTGGGGTTATCTTCCAGCTTCTTGCCAGAGCGCCGATCAATCTTCTCTTTTAGCTCAGCAAACTTGCAGGCAATGTGGGCAGTGTGGCAGTCAATGACAGGCGAGTAGCCAGCACTGATCTGCCCTGGGTGGTTCAGGATGATGACCTAAGGAACAGAAGAAGAGGCTGAGATCAGCCTCTGGCCAAGTATCCCCTAAATCTACCTCATAGGGTCCCTCTCTTCCTTCAACATGCACCATGCTCCACAGACCATGTTTCCTGCTCCCCCCGATTGTTAGTACCTTTTCTCTAAGCCACCTTGGATTTAAACTGGTTAGTATTTATTGTCTTTAAATTTATTCTATATATATTTACTTGTTGTAACCCCATTAGAATAATGTTATATAGCATTTTAAGGTTTATAAAATGTTGTACAAATACTTTCTTATTTGATCCTTATAATAACCCTGGGATATAAGTGCTATTATTATTCCCATTGTACCTATGGAGAAAAGAAGGCAGACAAGGTTAATTGATTTGCCCAGAGTCACAAAGCCAATAAATATCTGAAACTGGATTTGAATTCAAGTCTTCTTGACTCCAGGTCCAATACTCTAACTACTGTGCCACCAAGCTTCCCCAGAAAAGTTGAAATGTGTCTCCTTTAATTAGATTGTTTCATCCTTAGTTCTTGTATCCCTAGTGTCCAGCAAGTAGTAGGTACTTAATAAAAGCTTGTAGATTGATTGATTGAAACATTGGTGACATAGCATCACCATCAGAGAATTCTTGGTCTACAGGAAAACATAGTCTAGCCCTTAGGAATTCCTAACCATGATAGAGAAAGCCTAGACTTGCCCTCAAAGAATCCTGTATATGATAAGAAAGTCTCAGACCTTAAGCACACAACTCACTGCCTTCTGGAAGAAGTTGGCTGTGTTCATCTCCAAAAGAACATACATTTCCTGACAACATCATCAATTTTTGAACTGATCTCAACCCTGCTCCAACCTGTAACTTCCTGTTAAGCTTGAAGAAAGTACCACATTTTCACCAGCCCAAAACAAAGGCTCCATCACTGACCGACAACCAGGTGGGCAAAATGAGGGTGTTTTTACCTTTCATTTCTTAAATCAACCATATTCAATTCCCTTCCCAGAACTTTGGCACCACAAATATTTAGCCTTGGTTATTTTGAAGGGAATGTAGGATCCTGGCTGAGTGCTTCTCTTCTCCATTCACAAGATGTTTCTAAGGCCTTCTTTAGGCTCAGCACTAAAACTATAACTAAAGAATCCACCCTTCCAGCTCTCTATGTATCTATATATCAATCTATCATCTATCTTCAGTGGCTCCTTATTGCCTCAGCAATATAAAATATAAATCCTCATTCTGGTATTAAAGTTCTCCACAAATTGATTTCAACTTACCTTTCCAATTTTATTCATATTCTGCTCCTTCATATGCTTTAGATTACAGTCAAGCTGGACTACTGGCCCTCCCTGAACTCCACATGCTATCATGTTTCTATGAATTAACCTATGCAATCTCAGGTGCCTTAAATGCACCCCCTTCTCATTTCTATTTGTCAGAATCCTTTCCTTCTACTAAGGTTCAGCTCAAATAGTACCTCTTCTGTGAATCCTTCCTTGATCTCACCAGCAGCCCTTTCTGTAGTGGCAAGGATCTGGAAACTGAGTGAATGCCCATCATTTGGGGAATGGCTGAATAAGTTATGGTAAAGGATTGTAATGGAATATTATTGTTCTATAAGAAATGACCAGCAGGATGATTTCAGAGAGGTCTGGAGAGACTCGCATGAACTGATGCTAAGTGAAATAAGCAGGATCAAGAGAACACTGTACATGGCAACAACAAGGTTATGTGATGATCAGCTGTGATGGATGTGGCTTTTTTTTCCAACAATGAAATGATTCAGGCCAATTCCAATAGACTTGTGATGAAGAGAGCCATCTGCATCCAGAGAGAAGACTCTGGGGACTAAATATGGATCACAACATAGTATTTTTACCTTTTTTGTTGTTTGCTTATTTTTTTATCTGATTTTTTCTTATGCAGCAAGATAAATGTGGAAATATGTTTGGAAGAACTGCACGTTTAACCTACATTGGATTGCTTGCTGTCTAGGAGGAGGAGGAAACTGGGGAGAAAATTTTAGAGCACAGGGCTTTGTAGAGGTGAGTAATGAAAATCATCTTTGCATGTACTTTGAAAAATAAAAAACTATTATTAAAAAGAAAAAAGAAAATAGCTTCTTTTATTGGCCCACATCTTCCCTTGTATTGTACTTATCTGAATATATACCACATACTCTCTAAGAGAATGTAAGCTCCCAAAGGGTAAGGATTGTGTTATTTTGTATCTTGGTGTCCCCAGAACTGCTGGTATCCCTTCTTCCTCTAGTTCTAAAACTCTATAACACTAACAAGCTCATGCATTGATTACAAAAGGCAAAGGGTTCCAGGTTTCCAGCTTTCTGGCCCATAGATCTACTAGAAGATTAGTTTATCTTATTGAGTCACCAACTTATACCCCACTCTTCAGTATCTCACCCTAAACCCCAAGCTGGGTCATTTATTTTTTAAGTTAAGCTTCTGAAAACTCCCTATCACAAATCCTATCTGTAAGGAAAGGTTAACAGAAAATCAATTTGTAAATGGTGAGAGACCACCCTCCAACATTCCCAAAGGTCATAAACCCAGCCCTATAACTCCACTCCTTCCATCAACTGCCCTCTTCCTGTCTCATTAACCTCATTTTCCAACACCCTCCCTCCTTCCTCACCTAACCCATAATCTTACCTGGGAGGTGAACTGAGCAGCCTCCTGGGGAGGGTCGGACTTGCTGTCACCACAGACATTGCCACGGCGGATGTCCTTGACAGACACGTTCTTCACATTGAATCCTACATTGTCTCCAGGAAGGGCCTCACTTAGGGCCTCGTGGTGCATCTCCACTGACTTCACCTCAGTAGTGATGTTTACAGGAGCAAAGGTTACCACCATTCCTGGCCGAAGGATCCCTGTCTCCACTCGGCCCACAGGCACTGTGCCAATACCTGAGAGAAAACAATAAGAGGGGGAAATCATCACACAAATAATCTAGAAAAAGGAGAAGTTCCTGATGACTATAATGAAAGATCCCAGGATCAAAGACAATAGTGAGGACATGGATAATTGAATTCTACCAATAATCCAAAGGTTTCACGGCAGTCAGAAACTTTTACCTCCTCTCCCATTTTCTGCTCTTGTCCCCATGGGGCTTCTAAATCAGAGGAGAGAAAGGAATCTTAATGGTCAAGTCCAACCCTCTTATTTTTCAGATGAGGAAACTGAGGCACATAAAGATTAAGTGACTTGCCCAGAATCATACATCTACGAAATGTCTGAAGAAGTATTTAAATTCAGATCTTCCTAATTCCAAGTCCAATGCCCTATACATTATACAATATTGGAGGTGGTAATAATGAACTGAAATGACTACATTTCAACATATAAAAGTACATAATATATAAAGTATATATTTTATGCAAGTATATATAGCATATATGTAATATAATATATGTGTGTGTGTAATATAAAAAGAAGTAAGAGGAGAAACCAGAAATTGGACAAAAAAAGAGAAAAATAGTCAGGCAGATGGAAACAGAAAAACAGACTGAGAATTATACATTCATTATAGTCAAGACAGGAACAGAATTCCAAGCCCAGAGCACCTTCATTTTTACACTTCTAGCCCTTTCTAGGTTTTCCTTAGATCTATGTCATTAATCCATTAATAATTAATGTAATTAATGAATGCCTACTGTGTATAAGACTCTATGGTAGTTGGGAGGCAGGGGGTACAATAAACCCATTCCCTGTCTCATGGATCTTACAGTGTATTCTCTGAGGTTTAAATAGAGAAAAGGAACAGCAAAGAAGAGATTGGAATTCTCACCTCCAATTTTGTAGACATCCTGAAGTGGGAGGCGCAAGGGTTTGTCTGTTGGGCGGGTGGGGGGCAGGATAGTATCCAAGGCTTCCAGCAGGGATACACCACTGGCATTTCCTTCCTTACGCTCCACCTTCCAACCCTTAAACCAAGGCATCTGGAGGAAAAAAAAAAAGACATCGATGAGAACCAGGGTAAGAGCCCAACTGAACTAAATCAAGAAAAAGCTGAGCTAGTCATTGCTAAGTGCAGGGTGAGCCAATCAGCCAGAATCGATTTGCTATGGAAAAGCCTACTCTTCAATCATGGATGTTATGGTCAGCTCCTAATGGCTCCTTCACCAGCCAACTTTTCTTACTCCTCAAAAGCATAAAGAATTATCTTATCTCAAGAGACACCTTAGCTGTGTCCTCCAGCTAAAATGAGGAAACATATAGATGCAAACTTTATAAGATTTAGAACTTGAACTTAGAGACTAGCTGGTCCAATCCATTTTATACACAAGGAAAGTAAAGATGAAGTGCTTTGCCCAAGACACTACTAGGAAGTAGAAAAGTCAGAATTCAAATACAATTGAGCTAGAATAGAAGAAAGAATCACAGGCTTATAGCTTAGAGTTGGAAGGTACCTTAGAAGTGATTAAGCTCACATCACCATATTTTGCAAATGATGCAAAGAACCTTTCTCAAGATCACACATCCATTTATTCATTTGTTCACCTTGTCATGGTTGGGATTTGAAGCCTGAACATTTGACTCTATACCCAGGACTCTTTCCATATGTATAATATGCTCGCAGGGAGAAGAATACAAGAGACAGAAGAGATAAGAAAAATATGGAAGACTAGGTGGTAAAAATAGAATAAGAGAGTAAATGGAGTGAGAAACAGCCTGAGCACCCTAGTCCCTCCAAGCTCAGAAGCCAACAAAATGCCAGTGATCATTGGACTCTCTACTTCCTGTTTTTCCATCTTTTTCTCTTTCATCTCTTTTCTCTCCTCTTAGGCTGAGCCCAATGGCAGATGGCTAATTGCTGAAATATTTGTTTTAATTTGCTTCATTTCCATTTTTTGAGGACACGAATGTTCAAAAATTTTCCATCGTTTAAGCATTTGCATTTCCTGTGGCAGTCTTAACTACCCTGTCCCCTTCTCCTTTCCCTCTTCCTGTCTAATCTCCCTCTCTTTTCTCTCATCCTTTTTTCCTTCCCTTCTCTCCTTTCTTGGTTCTTCCTTCTCTCTTTCCTCTTCCTTCTCCTTCTAGGCCCCTCATCTTCCCATTTGTCTCTATTTTCTTCTTAGCCCTCTTTCACCTTCCCTTCCTTTCTCTCCTTTACTTCTCTTTTCCTCCTCCTTTCTTTCCCCGTCCCTTTTTTCTAAGTTCTTATAAATTGATCTCAAGTCATATGCTGAGCTTTGCCACATGGCAAATGCTACAGGCCCAGCACCATTCTAAGAAACTTTAATGTTCAGGTGACAAAACAAACTGAGAGCCAGGTATAGAATCATTCATGCCCAAGGTCACACTAAGCCCTGACACCACCACCACCACCACCCCCCCCCCGCTGTGGCTCAGCCCAGGTTCCTACCAGGCCCAGCTACCACATATAAGCCTTCTAAATGAGGGTCAGGAAAAAAAAAAAGGATGAGTCATTACCTAAGGGCATCCTGAATCTCAATACATCCTCCCTCTCCTATACTTTCCTGTGTCCTTCCCTTCCTAAACTGTCCCTCCTCTTCCCCATCTTCTCAGTGAATAACTATGAAGGAAACCTTTGCTTTCCAGCCTTTCAAGACCTTCACAATACCCTGCTGGCCTAGTTTGGAGGCCTGGAAAATAGGGGCAGCAAGAAGCCATGAACCTTCCCATCCTTTATACTCAGCTGATTACAGGCACTCAGAGAGCTGGGAACTGATGTGCAGACACTCTTTAAGGAAAGTATTCCACTGGCCCAGGGTATTACATACCTGGCCTGTGCCCTGGAGTGCTGATGAGAAGATATAAAGTTCAAAGATCACAAAATAGCTCATTTTTCAATCCCCAAAACTTCCCTTCCCATTCCCCAACAACCTTCTCCACTCTCCAGGGATTTAATCAAGTAAGGAGGAACACAGATGAGGAAATCCACTGATAGAAGATTAAGTGGGGAGAGTGCTGGTTCTGGAGTCAGGAAGGTCTGAGTCCAAATCTCGTCTCAGATACTGTGTGACTTTGGGCCAGAAACTTAATCTCTATTTGCTTCAATTTCCTTACCTGTAAAATAGAGATAATAGTAGCAACCATCTTGCAAAGTTGTTGTGAGGATCAAATGATATGGTATTTGTAAAATACAGTGCCTGGTGTATAAATGTTAAGTTTTATTATTTTTATTGTTATGTTATATATGTTAAAACAGAAAAGACAAAGAGACAGAAAGAGAGAGAGAGACAAAGAGAGACAGAGAGAAGGAAGGAGGAAGGGAAAGAGAGACAAAAAGAGACAGAGACAAAGAGAAGCAGACAGAGAGAGAGAGAAAGGTATATAAGAAAGACAGAGAAACAGAAAGGGGCAGATGGAAGAGGGAAGGAAGGAGAAAGAGGAAAAATGAGAGATGGAGAAATGGAAGGAGGGAGAAAGGGAAGGAGGAAAAGAAAGCAAGGAAGAGAGGGGGAAAGAAACAGAGACAAAGAAAGCAAGGGCAAGGGGAAGAAAAGAGGGAGAGAGAGAGAAGGAGATATAAGGATGGAAAAAAGAGAAAAGACAAAGAGAGAAAAGGTGAGAGGGAGAGGAAAAAGTAAAAAGAAAGGGGAGAAGATGGAAAAGAAAAAGAGAAAAAAGGAGGGAGAGGAAGAGAAGAGGCAAAAAAATAATGACAAAAAGAGAAGGAGAGAAAGAAGAAAAGAGATGTAAGAAAGGAAGGAAAGAGAAGAAAGGAAAGAACAAGAAGCAAGGAGGGAGAGAGAAAGAGGAAAAGGAGGAGAAATATACATATATTTAGTATATACATATGTGCATGTATGTGTGTATAAAATAATTTTGGAACCATATGATCTCTAAGATTTGTTTCTTCTATCTCTAACATTCTTTCATTCTAGTTATTATTCATACATCTTTTTAACATTAGCCCCCAAGATATATTATCTAAATGTCTCTGGAAACCTTGAAGAAGTGATGCTCTGATCAAAAAGGCAAGATCTGATCCAGAAGCACCCAGGCAAATGCATGTGTATGTTTGTTCTTGTGATCTTGAGGGAGATCTTTCCTCCCCCACCCCATTCCACATGTTCACACACAGACGCATATACATATGCACATATATCCACCACAATGCTGTCCCTGTCTTTCCTGATGAGTCCAGCAGTTTCTAGGGCCCTGGGCAACAGATGTACTGAAGAGATCCTCACATTCATTTCTCACTGCAGCAAGCTGGATTTCTGCCAGACTCTTACTCCTCCCACCCCCAAGTTATGTTCGAATATCTCTTTCTCTATCCTAGTGTTCTTTGAGCAGCCCAGGCTGCTGGCTGGGATCTCAGCCAGGGATGAGTTGGAGTAGATCCCTGAGATGCCCTTCACCTTGACTGACCTATGGCTTCTCTATCCTATAGAAAGACTCCTCCCTCCTAAGGACAGATGGCTGAGTTGGGCAGGGGGGCAGAGCAGGGATAGAGACGCTGCCTGCCTTACCAAGAGTAGGAAAAGAAAGCTCTCTGCAATTGCCACAAAAACTGGACTATTCCTTATCTAGAGGAAGAAGGGAGGTTAGAAAAAAAGGGGTCATAAAGATGTAAAAGATAAGACCTCTCTGAGTTCCTTGGATCCGGATTGTCTTTTATTCCAGATTCATTTCCTTTCCTTCCTCATCAGAACAATGATAGTGAGTGGAATTGCAACACAGATGAGGGAGGGTGGAGACTTGGATAAGGAAAATGTTCCCAAAATGCCTCCAACGTCACTTATTCCCAAGATAAACCAAACTGCACCATGAAGGAGGTGTCCTCTTTCTCTCCCTCAGGATGACTCAGAGTCACATCTCCCTTCTTGCAACAGCTAATCATAGACATTTGGAGCAAGAAGGGCCCCCTCTGAAATGATTCCCTTCTCCTGGGTGGAAGGAAGGACAGTAGTAGGAGTGGGAGTCCTTTGCTTCATAGACTGATGGTCCCAGTTCAGAACCCTTTGACTCTGAGTCTCTGTGAGTAGAACATTAACAGCTTGGTGTTACAGGGGAAAGAGGGAGAATGGATCTGGCCCTTAGGGAGCAGGTATCTGAAGAAGGAAGCAATATAAACACAGATTGAGGATTTAGGAATACATATAAAACAGCACACAAGCAAGCATAACTTAATCCATAAGGATCCCTGATTTCATGGTATGGACCATTTCCAACAAAGCCAGCTAAAATTATTTTCTATAAAGTGAGACCCACAGCCTTGTTATGATACCAGAAGTATGTTTTCAAAAGTGGGAAAGAAAGTTTCCCAAAATCTAAACAAGAAAACCTTTGATGAGGAAGAGCTGCTATCCTTCACTGACATACAGTCATAATGTTGCACTGAGACTGAGTATGATATTAGATGCCATAAAAAGGTCTCCAGCACTATGGGCAGAAAGATTTTCTATGGAAGGAAGAATCACTCAGGATGAGAAGGTAAGGATGGGGCAGGACTCACACAATTCCATAAGATCACAGAAGAGATATGGAAATCACTTCTCCCTCTTCTTGGCAGAAGTAGGTAGCTACAGGGGTGGGACCTTACAGATAATGTCCTACTTTTACAATATGTAGCTTAATTTTGATGATTTTTTTTTTGCCCTTTTTAAAATTATTTGATATAATTCCTTCTGGGAGAGGAAGAAAAGAGAAATTATTAGAGTGGAGTCAAAACAATAAAAATGGAGTAGAAGGAAGAGAAAGAGGAGGAGAAAGGAGAGGGAAAGGAGGAAGAGGAGGAGGAAGAAGAGAAGAAGCAAGAGGAAAAGGAGGAGAGAAAGGAGAAGAAGAAGGAACAAGAGAGGAAGGAAGAGGAAGAGAAGGAGAAGGGAGTAGAGGAAGAGAAAAAAGAAAAAGAAAGGGAAGAGGAGGAGAGGAAAAATATTAAGAACAAGAAAAAAGAGAAGGAAGAAGAGGAGGAGAAGTTGGAGGAAGAGGAAGAAAAGGAAGAGGAGAAGGAACAAGAAAAAGAGGAACAGGAGGAGGAGAAGGAACACAAGGAGGAGGAACAGGAGGAGGAGGAAAGCCAGAGGGAGGAGGAGGAAGAAGAGGAGGAAAGGAGGAAGC
>JAJPUD010013948.1:20615-42311 GCA_023553655.1 Myrmecobius fasciatus | reverse complement strand
GGGGGGAGTCCAGGATCCAGGTCTCCAAAGTTGGGTGCTGGTGTCTGACAGGGCGTGGGGGAGGGAGTCAGGCAAAGGAGTGAGGTCTGAGATGAGAGAGTGGGGGAGGGGATCCTACTAGCAGCCAGGGAGGGGATAATGAAGCACTAAGTGTGGTCAGCCGGACACTGATTTCTCCCGATGAATTAATAATGAGAAAGGGAGCTGGGAGAGGGGAGCAGGGACCTGGGCTGCCCAGCTCTCCTCACCACACAGGAGAAAGGGAGGGAGAAAGGAGGGATATGGCAAGGGACAGAGGGGACTAGGAACCTTTTTGCTGGGGTCGGATGGATGGGAGGCATCTTCCTTTTTCCTAGGTGGTGGCTCCTAGACTATGGGGCTTGGCTCTTAGCTCATGGGGATGAACTGTGGCAGATGGAAGGGGAGATTTACAATCCAGAAACCTTCATCACTAGCTAGTCAGCTTTATTTAACTTAACTTCTCTGGCCTCAGTTTCCTTATCTGCAAAATGTGAGGATTAGACTAGATTTCTGAGGTCCACATTCTATAGCAATGGGGCATGATGCAGATTTTTTGCCAAGCAGAATTCATCCATTCATTCAGGATACTTTTACAAAGCACCTAGTAATAATTATATTAACAATAACAATAACAACTAGCATTTAAATAACACTTTAAGATTTGCAAAATGCAAACATCTCTTTTTACCCTCACAATACCTTGGGAGGTAGACATTATTATCTCTACTTTACAGATAAGGAAACCAAGGCAGTAGTTCAGTGTCTTGCCCAGAACTCCATTCTTCCTGACTCCAAGCCCAATGCTCCATCTATGAGCTGGCCCTGGCCTAGTTAGACTGGGGGATTTAGAGAAGGAATAAGACTTGATCTCGGCCTTCACAGAACTCTGGATCAAATAGGACAGATGGCGTATAAAGCACAAGAAAAATGTGATGAGTGAGCAACAGGGCAGTTTTTGACAAGTAGCTTGTGGATGGCACAAGCATCCTTCAAGGGGTATGTATGAATGGCTGTTTCCCTGTCCAGGCACAGAGCCTTGTCAGAGCAGCTCCTTCTGGTGGGCATGGGGGAGAGGGGATGGTTTGCAGATTTGGGAACAGGACAGGAGGGACACACAAGCAGCTGGGTGAGGATTAGGGGGGGCAAGGGGAAAGGTTAGAGGGGTCTACTTCACACTCTGAGGACAGGAGATCCCTCCTCCTCCCTTCCACCAGCTCAGCTGATGGGGAAGCTAGACTCTGGGCTAGGGGGAGGAAGGAGTGGATCAGATGCCATGGTTACATTGATTCGCCTGACCACATCCTCTCCCCCAGCTTCCCTGATTCAGCCTGAACCTCCCCTGTCTAGTTCTCTGGCTTTGCTGGGATAAGACCAATTCTTGGGGTCCCTGGCTGGTCAATGTGTAGGCTCCCTCCCCTCTGACCAGCCTGAATCCCTCTGGGTACGGATAAATGTGGGAGTTGCTCTGACCCCTGTCTGGTGAGAACACTAGTCTAAGTACTTGAGCTCAGACCACCTGCTTCCTGGCTTGAGCTTTGGAATTCTCTTCACCCTTAGCCATATCTATCTGTCCTCTGGGGCTGGTGCATAGTTTCCCTTTCTGCCCAAGAGGGCCATTGTCTGGCTAAGAAGAATAATAATAATAAATAATAAACATTTACATAGCACTTACTATATGTCAGGCACTGTGCTAAGTGCTTTACAGTTATTTTATATGATCCTTACAACAACCTTGAGAGGGAGGGCCATTATCTACATTTCACAGATGAGGAAACTGAGGGAAACAGAGGGAAACTTGTCTGGTTTTAGACAGCTAGTGAGTGTCTAAGGCTGGATTTGAACAGATCTTCCTGATTCCAGGCAGCTAGAATAAGCAAGACATCTTCCAGCGTTAAACTCTGGTTTCAGATACTTACTAGCTGTGAGACCCTTGACAGGTCATTTAATCCTGTTTACCTCAGTTCTGCATCTGTAAAATGATCTGGAAAAGGAAATGGCAAACCAGTCTGATATCTTTGCCAATTAAACCCAAAAAAAGGGTGATGAAAAGTCAGATGGGACTGAACTGACTGAACAACCGCTTCCTGATTCCAAGCCAGGGACTCCATTCAGTGTGGCACCTAGCTACTAAGATGGAATTTGGCACTTGCTTTCTGCTATCTCTTCTTCTCCAAGTTAGCTCTCAGCTATGCATTCCTGGCCAGGGAACCCAGAGTCTAGAGGATAAAGGGTGGTCGTGGTACTGATTAAACAGGTTCCACAAAGCAACCAGTAGAAATTGTCCACATTGTCTCAGTCAAATCTCACAGGTCTATGTTTATTGTGTGAATATCATCATAAACCCAAATATTTGGTTGTTCTCTAAAAAATGTTTGCTCTAAAAAACCCAAAAAGGCAGCACTATGTTGGGGTCAAATCATAGTATGTCTGATTGTAACTGATCATACCAATCTGAACTCAGAATGCCATGATGGAGCATAAATAATGCATATGAACCATATGCATAAATAAACACTAAGCACCTACTGTGGCAGGTCCTGTATTAGGAGTTCGGGTTACATTGATTAAGCATCTTCATGTATAAAATGATGTTATTCATCAAGGTTAGAAAGATATGGTCCCTGACTTAGAGCTTGGTGGGCCACCTTGAGAGGGTTAAGCTGCATTGAGTTTGAGTATTGGACATGGAATCAGTTAAGTTGGAATCCTGTGGATTCGAATTCACCAAATCAAAGCCATAGACATCAGCTGGGTGTGTCACTTATCTTCAGATGTAAAATAAGGATAATAATAACACCTACTTCACAGGCTAGTTAAAACCAAATAATACATACACATACATGCACATGTATGCTATTTTACAAACTTCAAAGTGCTAGATAAAGGTCAGCTTCTAAATAATAAATTGTTATAAAAATAACAATAATCACCTAATTGCTAGGTCCATTTTTAGTTGCTTTTCTTCCAAGGCAACTGTTTTTTGTTGGAGAACCAAATTCCTTCAGGTGTTCCTGATTCACTGAGCATATGGACTGTTCTGGTTTTTTTTTTTTTTCGATTAAAAATAAATCCACCATGGTTTAAAAATTTTTATATATATTTTTCCCCTCCCCCCCCACCCTAGCAGACTGTCTTTTTAATCATCTCCCTTCCCTAAGATTCAATATCTCCCTCCCTACTGGTTTCTTACCAGACACATACTCAAGTTAAAAAAAAAAAATCACCTGGTCCTATCAATGGTAACTAGGTATAGTAGTCGATAGAGCGCCAGGCTTGGAATCAGGAAGACTCATCATCCTGAATTCAAATCTCACCACAGACACTTATTAGTTGTGTGATCCTGGACAAGTCACCTGACCCTGTTTACCTCAGTTTCCTCATCTGTGAAATGAGCAGAAGAAATACATGGCAAACCATTCCACAGTATCTTTGCCAAGAAAACCCCAAAAGGGCTCATGAAGAGTCAGACACAAGAGAATAACAAAAAAAGAGATGGATAGACACATATATAAATATGCCTAAATAAACAGACATGTATATATGCCTATATGTATGTTCCACAATTCCCATCAGTCTTGGTGTAGTTTTTTGATATTAAAGCTTAAAACTACACTAAGACTTTTAGGACGCACTACATGTATTTGTATATAAACTATTGTGTATAAGACTATATTATGTAGCATTAATTAACATGTTACATTACATATATAATATAAGCTATTAAAGCTTAAAACTACACTAAGACTTTTAGGATGCACTACATGTATTTGTATATAAAGCTATTGTGTATAAGATTATATTATATAGCATTAACATATTACATTAATTACATATATAATATAAGCTATTAAAGCTTAAAACTACTCTAAGACTTTTAGGACGCACTACATGTATTTGTATATGAAATTCAGATATACATGCGTGTGGGAATACACATGCCCACATAAATGTGTGCATATATGTGGCTTTATATACATGCATTCACACATACTGCCTCTTCTTAAGGACAGGGACTGTTTCTTCATTTGCCTCTCTAGCCTCAGTTCATTGTACAATGTTTGCCCCACAATAAGTGCTTGCTGGTTAATATAGTCCCGAGTATCGTCTCTTTTACAGATGAGGAAACCATGACTCAGACAGTTAAAGCTTAGGCGGTGGCAGGCCAGCCTTTTCTGGTGCTCCCGACTCCTTGACCCCGCAGCTCGCTCACAAGCTGTCCATGTATAACCCAGGAGTGTCCGGCTGTTCAGAGCTCCTGTGCCTGTACCAAACAAGGATGGGTCCATGAGGTGTCCGGGTTAGGGGAGCCCCATTTGGAGTCCCCCGGGAGCACCCAGGTCTCCCTATGTGACCTGGTCCCTGAGGGTGTTGGGGTCTGAGAGCTGGGTCAGTGGGACCAGCCTCCATCCCAGTGGCCAAAGGTTTCTGCTCCTCCCACAGGGAAATTCAAGCTTCTAGAGCAGGCACGAGATGTCCGGGAGCCAGTGCAGTATTTCAGCAGCATCGAGGAGGTAGCCAGCGTCTTTCCTGACCGCATCTTTGTGATGGAGGCCATCACCTTCAGCGTCAAGGTCAGCACCCCCGGGACCCCCCAATTCGGCCCGGTGAGCTTCCTTTAATAATAGGAAAAGGGAACCTAGCTCTCCAGTCCCACTGAGGAAGACATGCCCTCATGTGTGAGTGGGAAGGATTTCTTAGAAAGCAGTGAGAAGGAAGAGTTTAGGATCTTTTCCCTTAGAACTACCTTCCTGGAACCCCTGAGTTGGACTGGACTTTAGTGGTCACATACCTAAACAGGAAGCCCCTCATTGGTGGGATTAAAGGCACCCGGAGGGCAAACCCATCCCTCCCTGAGGCTGCCCATTCGGCTTCACCGAAAGCCTACATTTGCCTAAATACAGCAATAACTCATCACACTTAGTCCTGCCCTCTGTGTCCAGACCCTGCCTACCCTGATCTCTGGAAAAGATTAATACCTCTTGCTTTAACCAAATTCAGGAGTGATTGTGGTTGAAGTTTTTCCAGATACAAAAGTGCTGACGGTTCTTGTTTCAGACTTTAAAATTCTGCTTGTAATTTTAATTCTATTTTTTCCCTGAGGCAATGGGGGGTTAAGTGACTGGTCCAGGGTCACGCAGCTAGGAAGTGTTAAGTGTCGGAGTCTAGATTTGAACTCAGACCCCAGGGCTGGTGCTTTCTCCAGTGCGCCACCTAGCGGCCCCTAGTTGTCTTTCCTTGCCCTTCCAGAGTAGGCAGGCCAGCCTCGTTTATAAGTGGGGGGTGAGGGAGGCGGGGGAGCTGAGAGGGAGGGCGGCGCTCCCAGGTTAGGAGAGTGCACCCCAACGCTGCCTCCTCTTCCTCGTCTTGTCTGTGCCCGCCAGGTGGTGTCTGGGGAGTTCAGTGAGGACAGTGAAATCTACAACTTCACCCTGCATGCCGGGGATGAGCTCACCCTCATGGGCCAGGCTGAGATCCTTTGCGGGAAGACCCCGAAGGAACGCTCCCGCTTCACCACTATCCTCCGCAAACTGGGCCGGGCTGGGTCCCTGGCAGGGTCCCTGGCGGGGGTGGGGAGCGTCAGCGGTGGCTTGGGCACCGGGGGAGCGGCGGGCACCATCAAGCCCATTAAAGGCAAGATGCCGTGCCTCATCTGTATGAACCACCGCACCAATGAGAGCCTGAGCCTGCCTTTTCAGTGCCGCGGCCGGTTCAGCACCCGCAGTCCCCTGGAGCTGCAGATGCAGGAGGGTGAGCACACCGTGCGGGCCATCATCGAGCGGGTCCGGCTGCCGGTCAACGTGCTCGTGCCCAGCCGGCCCCCCTGTAACCCTTACGATCTGCACCCCGTGCGGGAGGGCCACTGCTACAAGCTGGTCAGCATCATCTCCAAGACCGTGGTGCTGGGGCTGGCCTTGCGCAGGGAGGGCCCAACCCCTTTGCATTTCCTGCTGCTCACTGACATGCCCCGCTTCACGCTGCCCCAGGGGCTGCTGGTTGGTGACCCCCAGGTGGAGCAGCTGGTGAGGGACAGCGCTTCCTACTGCCACGAGCGCTTCGACCCTGACGAGTACTCCAAAGCTGTGCGAGAAGCCCCCGGAGACCTGGCCGAGGAATGTGCCAGTCCCCGGAGGGCGAGACTCTGTTTGCAGGGCCCCCGGCCCGAGGCGCTGCCCCCGCTCTCCCTCTGCCTTTACCCCCCCACTGGGGAGGGCGAGCAGGAGTACATGAGTCCCGACTGGGCCAGCCTATCAGACCCTGCTCCTCCGGTGGAGATCCCCTACGAGGAGCTGTGGACTCACCCAGCAACCGAGAGCTTCGCAGCGGGTGGGGGCAGGGGCAGAGGCAGGCAACCCCTCGCGGGCCTTAGACAGCCGGACCTCATCTCTTTTGCTGGGACTGCGCATCCGGAAGTGGAGGTTCCCCCACCCCCTGTCCCTCCCAAATCAGAGGCGGTAAGTACAGGTGGGCAGCCAGGTGGTACAGTGGGTGGACTGCCAGCTCTGGAGTTGGGAGGGCCCATCTTTGTGAATTCAAACCCAGCTTCAGACACTCCCTTGCTGTGTGACCCTAGGCAAGTCACTTCACCCTGTTTGCCTCAGTTTCCTCATTTGTAAAACGAGCTGGAGAAGGAATGGCAAACCGCTCCAGTATCTCTGCCAAGAAAGGTCACGGGTGACCAAGAGAGAGTGAGATGGCTGAACAACAAGGATAGGTGGCTCTTGTGGTCAGAAAGAGTCCTGGGATAACAGTCATGGACTTAGAGGGGGCAAAGATCTAAAATGATCTTCATGTGAGGGAACTGAGGCCCAGAGAAGCAAAGATCACACAGAAATAGGATTTCGGGCAGCTAGGGGGCACAGTGGATAGAGCACCAGCCCTGGAGTCAGGAGGACCTGAGTTCAAATTTGGTCTCAGACACTTAACATTCCCTGGCTGTGTGACTCTGAGCAAGTCACTTAACCCCAATTGCCTCAGCATTAAAAAAAAAAAAAAAAGAAATAGGATTTCAATTCAGATCTTCTCTCTTCAAATCTAACCCACTTTCCCACCACAAGAGGGGAAAGGGAAACTGTTCTTTGAGATAAGACCTGAGGCTTTTCTTACTCAAGCTTCAGAAGCCTCCTCTCCCCTTCCCCCCAAGAACTCTGGCCCTCTGCCTTCCTTAGCCAATAAAAAGGGCTTGTCCACAGGAAGTTTTCCCTAGATCTGGACAGATGGCATCTCGGGCATCTCTTCTATGACTACCATTAAGGGGGTGGAAGGGGATGGCAGAAGAGTGTATATATAAAGGGGAGGGTGGCAGTGAGGGAGTGAGTAGGGGTGTATGTGTTGACCTTGACATTCAGGTCTTGTTACCTGCCTTAGTTTCCTTCATCTGTAAAATAGGGATGATGGTCTTTGCAATTACTTCTCTTGTAATTATAGAGAAAGTGCTTTGTGAAAGTTTTAAAGGGCCTATATAAACATGAGTTATTATTAAAGGAGACACGTGTGTGTGTGTGTGTGTGTGTGTGTGTGTGTGTGTGTGTGAGGCACTAAGCAGGTATGGTATATAATGCATATTTATTAAAGAGAGACAACCTGAGGGTGAGATAGGGAGAAAGCAGATGGGGAGGTGAATTAGGTTGTATTAACATGCCATGGGAACATGTTTGCAGAAAGCCATACTTATCGGGGTCTGAGTCTAGGAGAATTTGGGTTAGCACCTTTTTTCTACCCAGTCCTTTCCTGTTTCCTCCATTCTTTTCCTTGTCTTTCCTCTTAATCTGTGTTGCTGGTTTTCTTCTTTAATGATGATGATAGCTGGAATTTAAATAGAGCTTTAAAATTTGCAAAGTAAATTAGAAATATGAACTCATTGGATCATCACATCAACCCTAGAAGACAGGTACTATTATTATCCCCATTTTACAAACAAGGAAACTGAGGGAAACATGGCTTGTCCAGGGTCACAAAGCTAGTAAATGTTTCAGACAGAATTTGAACTCGTCTTGTAGATAACAGGTCCAGTGCTCTACTGTGTCCCCTATTACTTTTATGAAAATTTCTCTAGTGTTTTAAAGCAGGTTTTGGTTTTGGTTTGCGGCTCTGAGCTGCAGAGGCTGGGAGAATGGAGCACTGGGGATGGGATGAGAAGGGGTTAGGCTTTGGTGACTGGTAGGGAAGGGAACCACTGTGTACAGCCATATTCATTATGGATATCTCTGCAGAGCAGTCAGGGCTAATGTCCCTGAGGACCCCGAGTGATACTTGGACAAAGGGTGTCAGGGAGAGGCCAGTGTGTTCCAGCACTTGAACCCTGCCTCTTACCATTTTTCCTGATTTCTAGGAATTTGTATTTCCAGGTCAAGGAAGAGTGTCGCCTGCTCAACGCTCCACCAGTCCCACCAAGGGGTGGCCGGCCCCCCAGCAGTCCTCCTATCCCACCACGCTTTCCCAAGCTTCAGCCTGTCCACTCTCCTAGCCCTGGCCTCTCCTATTACTCTTCGGGCCTCCATGATGGGTGAGTGCCCTTCAAAGCTATGACAAACAGATTCAGGGGAGCATAGGGGCTGTGTGGCTGTGTGAAGGCTGGCCTCCTATGGTAAAGTGGTTTTGGGAGGAGGTAGCCAGCCTTGAGCTGGTCTCAGGGAGAAAGGGCCCTCTGTGTTAGCTGCCGGGGCAAAGGCCCATTTTCCTTGTCCAGGTTATGGCTCTGGTTTCCTTCCATCTTTGAGCTCCCGGGCTCTTCCTTGAATTCAGTGGGAGGTACTTTCTTTGGGTCATTTGGTTCTTTGGCCAATAACCATGTGCAAATGAAAAGGCACTGATTGGGGCAGCTAGGTGGCACAGTGGTTAGAGCACCAGCCCTGAAGTCAGGAAGACCTGAGTTCAAATCTGGTCTCAGACACTTAACATTCCTTAGCTGTGTGACCCTGGGCAAGTCACTTAACCTCAGTTGCCTCAGCAAAAAAAGGCAAAAAAAAAAAGAAAAAAAAAGAAAAAGAAAAGGCACTGATTTGGGAACAAGGAGACTAGTTCTGGTCCTGTCCCTGCCATGAGGTAGTCCCCCTCTGACTCTCAGATCCTCGTCTATAAAATGAAGGGCTTTGATTAGATGACCTCTAAGATTCCTTTTGGCTCTAAATTTACGATGCTATAATCTCTACTGTCCCCATTGTGAGCTGGACAGGCCAAGGCGGGTCTTGGAAATGAACAGCAAATAACCTCCCAGGGTTCTAAGTCCTCCTCTGGGGCTGGGGCTGGCATTGGGATCAGATCAGCAAGACCTTATTTGGCAGGGGCAGAGCTGTGCATCATGCAAGACTATATTGACCATTTGCTCTCCTTTTCTCTGTCCCTCTCTCTATCCTGCCTTGCCTCTGCTGTCTGTTTTTTCTCCCCCCCCCCAATTCTCCCAGATCTGGCTCTCGGAGTGGCAGCTGCTCCCCATCCCCAGATTCATACTCTCTGTACTGTTACCCCTGCACCTGGGGTGACTGCAAGGTGGGTGACTGCTCCAGTCGCCCACTTCCCGGTCCCCTCCCCTCTACCACACAGCCCAGCCAGGCCTCCTGGGCCTATCCCGAGTCTGGAAACAGTCGATCTACACCACTCCTTGGGGCTGAAACTCCCACCAAGACGTACCACAGCTGTCCCCCTCCCCCTAAGCCTTTACACCCTCAGAAACGCTTTGCTCCATTTGGGGCGCTCAATCCATTTGCTGGTCCCTCCTATTCCTCAGGTCCTGCTTCCTCCTCCTCTTCCTCTTCCTCGGGCCCCACTTCCACCCCTGGCCCCACTTCATCCTCCAGTCCTACTTATTCTCCAGGCCCTGCCTCCTCCAGTCAGACCTACTCCTCTGGCTCCCCGTCTTGCCCCACCTCCTCCTCTTCTTCCTCTGAATGGCAGGAAACAGCCCTGGAACCCTTTGATCCCTTTGAAGTGAGGCAGGGCAGTTCCCCGGAGCCAGAACTGCTCCGGTATCAGGAGCCCAGAGTGGGCAGGCCTGGGCCCTTGTCACCCCTGGGCCCCATGAAGGCCTTGGATCCGGACGGCCTGATGCTGCGGCGCCTGCCCACCCCATTGTCCCCACCCGTCTTACAGGGGCCGGAGGGAGCTGGAGCACGGCTCTACCTGACCCCGGGGCGCCTGGATGTGCCCCCACGGGAGGGGGCAGTGGGTCGGGCAGGCAGGGACAGCGCCCCGTGGCAACCCCCGGCTGATCTCTCGGCACTGTCCTTGGAGGAGGTGTCTCGGAGTCTGCGCTTCATCGGCCTCTCGGAGGATGTGGTGAGTTTCTTCTCCAGGGAGCGCATAGATGGCAGCATCTTTGTACAGCTCAGTGAGGACATCTTGGCCGATGACTTCCACCTCACCAAGCTGCAGGTCAAAAAGATCATGCAGTTCATCAAGGGCTGGAGGCCCAAGATCTGAGCGGCCTGGCCTATGGCCAGACAGCAGGAATGTTCTCGGGGCTCTCAGGGGCATGAAAGGAGCTCTCCATGAAGTTGCTACAGGTACTAGCTCCCCGAGGGTCCAGATTCAGATAAGGCAGTCAAGATCTAGTGCCCCCAGGGCTCAACACTCAACCCAACCCCGGAGCTGGTCGTGGAGCCCACCTGGTCTCCTGGGTTCTACCGCTGGGACTGCAGGAGAGCAGGACCTTTGGCACAACTTCTCTCCTTTAGAGACTTCCCTCGGAGAAGCTACAAATGGTATTAACACAAATATGCAGACTGGCATGGCTCTGCCCTTCCCTCAGAGCCCAACACTGCCCAACAGAGTGATGTGTCAGGCCTTCCAGATCCTTTCCCAACTGGGGTTGGGGGTGAGGGGAGGAACTTTTTCCGTTCTCCAAACTTCTAGATCAAAGTAAGAAAGTGGAAACAAGGAGAGAGGGGAGCGTCTTGCACTCAAGCACCAGGCTTCCCAAGACAGCTCTTGGTACTCAGCCCCAGAACTGAGTTATTCCCAAATGCCCCCATTTTTTCTGCCTTTCTTCATTTTTTCCCTCTACTCTCAACAGTTGTTGAGAACACTTTGCCATTGTGCACTGTTCACACCTGTGCCCCCTTCTGGAGTGACCTGGTCTGGTCAACAGTAATTATTGAGCACAATTGTAGGATCACGGTTTTGTTGACAGAGCTAGAAAGGACTCTACAAGACATCTAGTTCAACCCCATTTTAGTGATGACAAAATTGAAGCTCGGGGTGGCCTTGGCCAGGGTCCCTGTACTCTGGCTGCTTGTAATATAATTGGGAAGACAAGACTTAAGAGCACTGCCTAATGGCTCCAATGCCAGGGTAGCCTAAGAATCAGTCACCTGGTCAGGCTGGATGAAGTGACCTCTAGCATCCCTTTCAACGCTTCAGATTCAAGCCCTGGTTTCTTTCAATGACTACTTCTCCTGCCTTCTCTTCATAGCTAGATCCTATTTATTATGGCATTTCTTTCTCTCTCAGCCAGGAAGTCATTACTATGAGTATTTGTGAGATTTTCTACTGCTTTTAGCTATCTCCTAAACAAACACCTTAATTCTGTGTCATTTAGGACAAAGGGTGCAGGAGAAAAAGCCTTATGAAGCTACGGAAACTCAGGAAAAATTGTCCAGTACCTTGACTTCAGGGTTCATAGACCTCTTGGTAAAGAAGGGAAAGATACTAAAATTGAAACCATCCTGTTTCTACGAACTTTTACCTGTTTGGCATTAAGCAACAACTTCTCTGGGCCTTAAATTACTCATTTATAGAATAAGGAGGCTTGATTGTCTTCCCTACATGGTGTTGGAGTGTATTAACATGGAGGCAGCTCCTCATTACTAGGAATTTCGGTGTAGTCACTATAATACAAAATAGAGGAAGGCCATTCTGGATGCCGCATGCACTTCTCTCAGCCAGCCCCATCATGCCCCCAAGGAATCACTTCTCTTATGTTTTGGGTAATATGCCAAGTCCCCATGGAGACCAGTTTATAATCTTACCTCAAAGGGCTGCCTGGATATTTATTTCTTCATATTTTAAAAGGTCTGAGTGCTATTCCTGCTCTTACCAATGCCAGGTAGGAAAGGAACCCCTAAAGTGGACAGAAAATTGCTCTAGTTGGGAAGAGTTGGCTCTTGTAAGGAATTCTAACTACAGATACTGCAGAAGGGTGCAAGCTGAACAGTGTGTGTGTGCTAGGCCTAGAGATTAAGTATATATATATTTTTTCTGTTCTCGAGGGAGAACATGAGGTAGTACATAATGTGCTCCTTTATTTGTGCCTGAGGCAAGGGCCCAGCCCTGTGAAAGCCCAGGATCCGCTGTACATTTGTGTACCTCATTTTTGTACCTGCCCCACTAAGATGAAGGCTTAGGTAGGACTTGATGCTATTAAGTGCCAGAGCTCCACTTCCTAGCCCTGGATGTTAACGCTTGTGAGTGTGTGCTCATTGGCTCTAAATGAGCAACAGGGCACTTATCAACCTGGCCTTTCATTTCTGAGTTAAAGCAGGAACTTTCATGTACCCAGTGATAGAGCCTTCACCCCCATGTCCAAGAGATAAGGATGGCCAGTTCTTTTCTGCCATCTGCTGGAAGTCTGAGAATCACAGTTCTGGAATTCTAGCATTTGGGGCCACAAGTCTCAGCAGCTGTGACTAGATTTTGATAGATAGCCAGTATTAAATCCATTCTACAGCTTAAGCAGAACCAAATAGTGCCCTCCACAAAGTAAGGGTATCACAGATAAGACCATGAACCAGTACTGGGTTATTTAGCAAAGCCTAAAACAGGTCAAAAAGCCTTAGCTCCATGGAATAAAGAAGCTCTGGAGTCCAAGTTTGTTTATATATAAGCTTGGTCAATTTAACTTTTCTTCGCACACAGAATGAGGAACTGGAGTAGATTTTTCAGGTCCCTTCTAGCTCTAATCCTATGATCCTCTAACTTTGGAATCTAGAACAGGTTCCCCACTGGCATGGAATCTAAGTTCATTGGGATTCCCTCTATACATAATACCCCAAAGCACAGTTAGTTTCCTTCAGTCTGGTGTACGTCAATACATGGAAAGCCAGATTTAACTGGGGCTGGGGCTTCCTCCACAGCCTCACCTCTATGATCTAAATGGCTGCCTCAAAGGGGGTTTTGATCAAAGAGCTCGTTCCTACATGGGCAATCCGGTGCCCACACTGAATCAGGATGTTGCATGTCTCCAGGCCTGCACCCAAAGCTTTCCTCACTAGTGCTTGCCCTCCACTAAGACTTGTTTCAAGGAGGCAGAGGGCTAGAGAAATTAAGCGGTATGAAGTAATCAAATGTGATGATCAAGTGAATGAAGAATGGAGGAGATGGGAGAAGAGTTCCATTTGTCATCCTCATTCTGTCTCCCCCTTTTCCCTTAGTTCTCTAGAGTGGCAATAACCAAAGCTGCAGCAGAGAGCAGGGTTCTGTGACTACCAGGGACTTAGCTGGGGAAGCCTGAGGTGCAAAGAACATTGAATGACAAGACTCAAATTTACACACTCTTGGGTTCATTAAAAGAAAGGGCCACGAAGCTCCATTTTCTACCTGCATGGGCTTTTCCTCAAAGTACTCATGGAAGATTTGAGGGGTATTCTGGATCCTACCCATTTAAAAACTGAAATATTCTGTGTCTGCTGGCTCTAGGAAGCAGCTGTTTAATCAAGAGGGGAGGTTCAACAAAGAGAAAAGAAAGATGAGGAGGCTTATAAAGTTTGGTTTTATTATCAGATGTGAGTCATTCTGACAGGAATCAATCTGTTCTGCCACTAGCCTTGCAGATCACTGGAAGCAAAGGCAGCGTCAGCTGTATGGACCAACTTGGGTTTAGAATCTAGAGCACAATGAGTTCCATTTTCCAAAGTGAAGTGCAATATACCCAATTCACAGCTGATGGAACTGGGAGCCACCAAGAGTTGGTTAGAACCTAAGGCACTTTAACAAGGAGCTAGACTGCAAAGGCTTGAACATGTTTTCTCACCAGGTTACCTAGACAAATCTAGATGCTGTGCATTTGGAAATAGCACTACCTCTAAGCTAGGGGTTAAGTGTATGTCCTGCACAAGGTCAGATTGCGCCTGCTCAATGATAAAACTTTTTGCTAGGGTTGTTCGCATGGTCAATCAGTAATTGGCAAGGACTGAATTGCTTTCCATAGATTGCTTCATATTTCTTCATCCGGTCTACCAACTTCTGAGCACCATACAGATCTGAGAAACGGAAGGGACCTAAATAGAGAATAGATATTAGATACTGAAGTAAAGAGCACAACGAACATTTACAAGCCAGCAACATCAGTCTTTAGAGATGTACAAACCTCCAAGGCAAGGTGGGAAGCCAAGGCCAAAGACTGCCCCAATGTCTCCCTCTTCAGGGGAAGCCAGGATCCCTTCTTGGAGACACAAGACTGCCTCATTCACAAATCTTGTTATTAATCTATACTGGATCTCTTCTGGGGTAGAGCTGCCAACAAAAAATATCCTATCCATTAAGGAATATCCCATCCAAAGGGCAGATATATGCAAGTGAGTAGTGAAAATTGAATTTAAATTAAATTCTAGCATTCATCAAAGGGTTGCTACCGAACTAGTCTCTTCAGGACCCGAATACCCAAACTCTTCTAACTTCTAACTCAAGATGACTTATAAATGAATCCCACTTTCTATAAGGCCCTCTACTGGATATATGAAAGTAGGTCACAGCAGAGGGGTCTGTAAATGCCTAATAACACTATAAGGAATTCTTTGTTGACCAACTGCCAATTACTCACAATATCAATGCCTAAAGGTTGGTTTATTACACCTAAGAATGGGATAATGGAATTTTTCTACCTGTTCAGGGTTCTGGAACAGAAATCTTAATCTGGTTCTGCAACAGCTGGATGGATTGATTTTAAATTCTTTTGACTGACATAGAAACCAAATAAGAATGTAAAAGGGAGTGTTTGAAAAGTGAACTATTAAGCACCGGGAGATCACAGAAAAATGATTCTTTTCCCTGCTAGAGAAATGCATTTTCACAATGGGAACTCCAATTGACTTACACTTCAGACCGAGGAGAGATCTTCAGACTTGTCAGAATTTCATCCATGCCAGAATTCAAACTTTTGCTTCTTGTTCCTGTCTGGTAGATGTAAAAGCCCTTTCCAGATTTTCGACCTGGAGGAGACAGTAAGAAAGAGAATCACTAAGTTCTTAGTCCGTAACATGAATCCCTGTCCCACTAGCCTCCTGAGAAGACTAGATGATGGAGGATCACCATTTATGAGCCTATGTACAAAGCAGTATTTTGGGTACTGAGGAATATATAAAAATTATTGGGGGAGAGGAGTCATACATAAATAATTATAAAACTGAGCATGGTAAGTGTATAAGAAACATAAAATTAGAATACTATAATTAAAGAGCCTTTAAGACACCAACATTCTATTCCTGGTTCTGCTGCTGTTGGGTTAACTTTACCAGTGTGAACCACCTATGCATAGGTACCTCAGTCACATTCAGTGTGCCTTTTAAGTATTTATATATGTATGCTTAGAGATTTTAAGCTAAGCTTAAAGACACCTCTTCTTCATGTTAGGCTACAGAAGCATTTATAAAGTCAACTGTACAATGTAAATGACTATCTGGTATATGATGGCAAATCAAGTATTTATTCAACTACCTTAGGTAGGTAGACAAAAAATGATTTTGAGGTACCATCAAAAGCAACTTTTCACAGAATCAGTTTTAGAACTGTATTCAAACTGTACTCATCTTTGATTTCACCTTTAACAACACTTCTGTTCCATTTAGGTCCCCTGTAATTCCTTTATCTTAAGGCTGCTTGGGAAACTTATGATTAGCTGATCTAACTCACCCAAGAAACCTTTGTTGACCATTTGTTTCAGCAGTTCTTGGTTTCCACCACCAAAGCGTTCCCCAAAGGCTTTGCCCAGCTCTTCTGATACATGCTGAGCTACATCAACACCAACTTCATCTACAAGTGTGGCAGCACCCACGGGGAAGCCAAAGTTTGTAGTCAGGCTATCCAACTTTTTGGGCTCAATACCTTCCTGTAAAAGAGGAAGGAGACATCATGATAATCAAGGTGCATCTTCCAGAACCCAGCTTCTTAAACTGTGGTTCGTGATGTGGGGTGTCATAATGAATTTGGTGACTGTGAAATTATGATTTATTATCAGCAAATGTTCGATTTGTATACCTATTTTAAATACCTATATACTCAGAGTCACACAAAAATTTCTTGGGCGAAAAGGGGTTGAGAATGGAAAAAGGTTAAGAAGACCTGGTCTAAAGAAGAGAGGGCACAAAGTACAACAGAGGCCAACGCCAGACCTGATAGGTACATAGTTTCTAAAAAAGCAAAAAAGCTGTCCTTTTTGCCCCTTTTTTTTGGAGTCCAAGCATTGGCTGAAATCCATTGGGGTAGAAAAGAGAGCACAGAAGCAATGCTACAGAAAGAACATGGCCATGCTATGGAGCTCAATGACCAGTTGAGTGCCTAGAATATGTTGGTAGGGCCATCCCCTACCAATCCATGCCATATGCAACCACCAGTGGAGAAGCTACTGGAAAAAAGTCAGGTGAAGAGTCACAGACGAAGGGTGCCCTATTCTCTGCTGTGGATACAGAAAAATCTCTTTAGTCTGTTTTTTCCTAGTTTAGGATGTGGACCTCCCATTATCCAGGGTAAATGCAATTGCACAAAAAAGGCCGTGGAAAGGGGACTTATGCACCATTATGTTTGTGTCAATATAGTAAGGAGTAGGATTGAAGTTCCACAGGATTAGTAAAAGGAGCAGCGTTTATCCTAGAAATGTTTTGATAACACCAACCTGTAGAATTCGGATGACTTCAGACATCATGGGTGCAAGACACCTGGTGGTATAGAAGCCTGGTCCATCCTGCCAAATGAGAAGATATAAAAACTTGGGAAGTGACATTACTGAAGTAGTATATAACTAACTGCCCCTAACTCAGGAATGATTTTAAAATTTAAGATGTCCTTTATTCTTAATTTCAAATCAGCTTTAAAACTACGTTGTAAAAATAGACATCCTCCAAGGAAAGCAGAGTAATAGTCCTGTTCTGAGGAAGAAACTTGTCTAGAGTTATACTATCAGTTACCCTGACAAGTAGTCAGAAAGGGAAAAGAAGACTAGGTGAGGGTGATAGCCAAGGTGAAAGAAATGATACCAAAGAAGGCTTATTCCTCTGGCTGTTCATGTTTGTAAAGAAGGGCAGAGTAACAGTGAAAAGAACATAAAAAGTCAGAAGACTTAGATTCTAATCATATTCTATTACTTATAGTTTGTAAGACTTTGGAATATTTCCAACCTCTGAACTCCAATTTCTTTATCTGTCAAGTGGGGATAGTAGCTGCTCTGCCAACCCCAAAAGGGTTGTTATGATGATCAATTGAGAAGATGGATGCAAAAGTGCTTGGCAAACTAAAGCAATATATGCATGTAAAACATAGTTATTAATGATGATACTAACAATTATCATTATTGTTTTTATTTATTGTGAGTTGAATGAAGGGAATGGCCAGATTCCAGAACAGGCAGCTATATAATCCTGTTACCTTAACTACAATGATCACTTTTCCCTGCTTGAGACCAACTGAGACTGCAGAGGCAACTGTGTCCTGGGAAGTTTTGTCTGTTGTAATGATCTCTAGTAGCTGCATCTTGTCCACAGGAGAAAAGTAGTGCATTCCAATAACCTAAAATGGGGTATAAAAAGCAACGAATGCATTGGTACTTAGAGAAATTAAAATCAATGCCCAACGTGACTAAAGGTCATTAATGTGGCAAGTAACTTTCATTTGGAAATGTGTTCCTTAGTGAAAATTTTAGTATATTTGCAGAAACACTATTGAAATAACATATAATCCTTCCTCACCTACCTGGAGCCAGATCTTACTTCATTAAGGAGCACTTTGTTACCATTAATAATTAACACAGACGTTAACCTCCAAATACATAGGTATTTATAAATATAAATCTTTTCTTCACTCAGTCCACCACTATCCTAGTTTAGGCCTGGATTGTTGTAATCATCTAACTGGTCACTCTTACTTTAGACTCTTCTTTAGTCAATCCATCCTACACAAAGGTACCAAGTTTCTAACCTACAGGTTTGTCATCTCCTTTTCAAAAACCTTTAGTGACTCCTTCCTGTTTCTAAGATAAAATATGGGTGCAGCTAGATGGTCCAGGGGACAGAGAACCTTCCTTGAAGTCAGGAAGACCTGAGTTCAAATCTGACCTCAGACCCTCAAAACTACTTGTTGTATGACTCTGGACAAGTCACTTAATCCCCAAATGCCTCACCAAACAAATAAATAAAATGCAAACTGCTTGTCTAACATTGAAGAGTTCCTATAATTTGATTTCAACCTAACTTTGCAGCCTTATTTAAACTCATTCCCCTTCACTTAATGTTTAGGATAAACTAGACTAATAGTTATTCTCCAAATTCAATCAGGTATTTCCTGTTTTACCCAGGATGTTTCCTAAGCTTAAAATGTACTCTTTTCACCTCTGGCTTTCAGAATTCTTAATGCACGAAGCTCAAGTCCATGTTCCTTATCCATGAAACTCCCTAATCTTCCCAGACAATGGTCATTTCTACTTTCTCAAATTTTCTTTAAGCACTTGGTTTTAATCTCACCTTTGCCTCCATCATGCTCTCCCTTATAGGTCATCTTTGGTATATATCTCTTACCTCAGTAGAGCATAACTCCTGGTGGGCAAAAGGACTATCATTAAAAAAAAAAAAACCCAAAAAACCCAAAACCTTTATATTACCAGCATCTAGCACAATGTCTTTATTGGTGCTATTAAACTGAAATTATGCTTTGTTATGGAATTATAAAAGACCTGCAATTCAAAGTTTATAGTTTCAAAAAAACCCAACCCATAACCTCCCCAAATCCCCAAAGTTTATAGTTTATTCTTTGGGCTCTTATATTTTTTAGTTGTAAAGTACATCTTGACTTCTGTGGGGCTATCCTTGCTTGGTTTTCCTTTCTCTCTGATTACTTCTATGTTTTTTTTTACTGGAACTTCTTTCTCTTGCCCTCTTTAAGACGGGCATTTTCCTAAGTCTCTATTCTTGACTATATTTTCTCTAGATTCTAAAGATTTTATCCTCTTCTATAGCTTGACCTATTACCTGTATGAGGACTCCCATCTCTATACTTCTAATCTGAATTTCTCTACTCTCCTTAGTATGCCCTGTGTGCCCAGTGTCACACCAGTATTACATGTTATAACCTGAACATGCCTTATGTTTTCTCAGCATTGTACCTTTGCTTTCCCTGTTCCTCATGCCTACATTCCCTTTCTGTAGACATCCCCGACAACCGAAATTCTACTCATATTTCAAGATCCAGCTTCAACTACATATAGCCTTCTTTTGTTCTTGTAGCCAAATGTAATATCTCCCTTCCTTTGAACTCCCAAAGCATTTCTATATTCTATGTTGTGTCACTGTGTTATATTTTGTATTCATGTCTTAATCTACAGATTAGGGGGTGGGGAGGAGGGTAAGGGAAGAAGGGCATATAGGGAACTATATTTGTTCTTTTGTATAGATCAAAGTGCTTGGTAGGTTATTTTGCACTTAATAAGCACTTAGAAAATGTTTGGTGAACTGAATACACAAGCAACTTCTTAAATACTGTTAGACATCTTCCACCCCAAAATTTAGCTTTTACTTTTCTTCAAAATATTTGAAAAACAAGCTTTCATTCAAACTCAGTTCAACAAACATTTACTAAGAGTCTATGATATAAAGATTATTACCTAGGCACTGAGAAAGATTAAAAAATGTATATATATAGGAAGGATTTAAGCTCTGCCCTCTCAGAGCTTAAAATTTTGTTGGGAGATTAAGATGCTAGTGAATACACAAAATAAGCAGATAAGAAAAGGAACAAGTGCTATGTAAAGACTTAGAAGGGGAAAATTATCATGAACTGGGAGAGGGGAGAGGAGAGCATAAAGATATCTGCTAAATCTTCCTGAAGGGGACACTATTTGAGTTAGGATTTCAAGGACTGGCAGAGATTAAAAAAGAAGAAAGAAAAGAAGATATTGGACAAAATAATAGCATAAATAAAAAGGAAAGTAAATTATGCTAGAGTACAAAATAGGTAGAGATTACCCATTATAAGATCATTATCATTATATAACGTATGGTTAGGAAAGCAGGGTGATACAAATGTGAATGTTAAATAAAGAAGTCTGAATTTGGAAGGCAAGGAGGAGCATTACTGTAGGGATCTGAGCATGGGAGTCACAATCACACGACAGAACTCAGAATCCAAGGAAACAGCTGAGGGAAACAGGTGGCTATCTGGAAATTGGTAGCAATTCGAAACAAAGGAGAAGTTCTAGGAAGCATAGTCATTATCATTTCCATTGTGTATGTTCGTATTTACTACATACATTCAGTTGTACTACTAAGAACAGAGAAGCTACCTATAGGATAAGGGGAAAAGACAGGGTAGATTTGGAGAAGAGCAACAAGGAATAACTGGATTTTCTACTTATGGATTTTGTTTTTATATGTATGCACTGTCTTTTACATTATATCCAGGTCGTGGAGAACTATATCCAAGGATAATGAAACAAAAGGAAGATGTGATTACTAAAATGCTATCAGAGATATTTGAAAAATATAGGAGAATGAGAGAGATGCTTCAGGATCAGAATAGAACAAATACCTTAATTTATTTTGTCTGGTTATTCCTATTTGTTACAAGGATTTGTTTTTCTTTTCTGTATCTGCCTAACCCCCACAACCCATATTTTCCAACAATGGGGGTGAAGTGGGAGGGAGACAAAATCAATTTTTGTTCATTGGAAAAAAATTTAACTTTTTAAAATCCCAATTTTTAAAAAAGGAAAGGAAATGATTTGCAGATTGTAATTGAGTGAGCCTGATTGATTTTTGGCAAAATTCTCAAACACATTATTAGAGAAACAATGTTTTCATGAACATTTGAAAAGAAAGCAATGAGCAATAAGCTGTCACAGCTTTACCTGCTGGACATGCTAAGCTAATTTCCTTTCCTAATAGTAACCAGATTGGCAGACTGGCAAAATGGAATGCCATGGAAGCAGTATAGTTAGGCTACCTGTCAGAATATTCTCCAAGAAACAGGAAGCAGATAAACATAATTATCTACATAAAAAGACCCTTCCATTTAGTTAAATTAAAAAAAAAAACATTTATTAAATACGGTATCCCAGGAAATGTGCATGTTGTTAAGGATATGAAAAAAATAGCACTTGGCCTCAAGGAGCTTACCTTATATTTAGGGGGAAATCCTTCAAATGGACAAGTGATACAGATATATTCTCTGGTTTATCACTCAGTTTAAAATCTAACTCAAGTTTTGATACTTTTTTATTACTCAAGCTATAATACAGAGATCATATAACAATAGCATAATTATCTAGAATCATGGATACTACAAAAGTAGTATTTCTACATAACTAAAGCTAACTTCTTTAAATGTCAAAGTTTTTCATTTTAATCATTTTTGTTTGAGATTAAGTAAAATGTATTATATCTTCCCTTGACCTCAAAAACAAGGAACAATGGACAATAATTCAATTACTTCTTTTTCTTTTCTTTCTTTCTTTCTTTCTTTCTTTCTTTCTTTCTTTCTTTCTTT
>JAJPUD010013948.1:0-20605 GCA_023553655.1 Myrmecobius fasciatus | reverse complement strand
TCTTTCTTTCTTTCTTTCTTTCTTTCTTTCTTTCTTTCTTTCTTTCTCTTTCTTTCTTTTTGCTTTTTGCTGAGACAATTGGGGTTAAGTGACTTGCCCAGGGTCACACAGCTAGGGAATGTTAAGTGCACATTTGAACTCAGGTCCTCCTGATTTCAGGACTGGTGCTCTATCCACTGTGCCACCTAGCTGCCCCAATTCAATTATTTCTTGATGACTCAAGAATTATCAAGATTAACATCAACTATTTTGTACTATAATAAAGAAATAAAAGTAATGAAGCATTCAGAGGTTAGAGCTGTCTGTCATTACATTACAACAGCTTAGACTTTGCACCTAATTTGTTTCTTTTCTTACTGTCAGATCTGACTTCTCAGTGCTGTTGATATGTTTACCTATAGCAGATCCCTTTTGTTGTTCAGTCATTTCAGTTGTGTCCCACTTTTCACGATCCTATTTGGGATTTTCTTGGCAAAGGTACTAGAGTGGTTTGCCATTTCCTTCTCCAGTTAATTTTTATAGATGATGAACTGAGGCAAACAGGGTTAAGTGACTAATCAAATGTCTCACAGGCAGTAAGCGTCTGAGGCTGGATTTGCATTTTGGTCCTTCTGGCTCCAGGCCTAGCACTCTATTCATTGGTGCTACCCAGTCGCCTATAACAATTCCCAAGCCCTTCCTAATCAGTGCTTCTCATTAACTTTAAGCTAGGAAAACAAATGCTTAAATTTGCTAGATTTGTGTCTAAAAGGAATCAAAGAAGCTCAAAATAAGATGGTTTGCTAAAAATAAAGCATTATAGGCTTTTTTTATGTGGACTCTGAAAAGTACCTATTTTGACTGTTCAAAAATGTATTTTTTCTGGCTTATTTTCTGGTTTTAGCTGACTTCTAAATAAATGAGATTATTAAGTAAGTGGCTCCACCATGATTAGTTTATACTGAATGATTATGCAAAAACTCAAAATACCCCAACATTAGGAATTTTCTAAATGTAAACTGACATCAATGACCTTTTTTTGTGTCAAAGCCTGAAGTTCTATGTCTATATAGGTATAGTCCCAAAATAGCTATTTCCCTAATCTTTTGCCCATACTATCAATTTCCTCAACTGTTTTCTTCATTCAATCTTCTGAAACTTTGCTTTTCTATCCTCAACATCCTTGTTTCTTCTGCACAGACATGATTTAGTTGTTCCCATTCACTTAAAGTAACAATATTTGCTTGCATACTACTCTAGATGTCCCGAGAAAACTTCAGTGTCCCATTCTCTTCCTCTATTAACAACCCTTTCTAGCATTTCAATAAAATAATTTTTCTTTCTCCACCAAATCAGTCCCTCATTGTTATTGCTTTACTAAGGGGAGTGCTCAGCACATCTTCTTCTCTGGAGGCCCTTCCTTCAATACCCAATTCAACAAAGGCATGTAAGTCAGAAACCTGGGCATATCATTAGTGTTTTCCTATTAAGTGAGGCTCTGGACTTTAAATAAAATGCTTCTTCATCTGTATGGGTCTAAATGACCTTTCACTTTTAAGATTAGAAGTAATGGAAGGCAGTGGAAAGAACACTGGATCTGGAGTTAGGAAATTTGGTTTAAGTGCTGGCTCTACCATTTACTGATTAACCACAAACAATTCACTGAGCTCTGAACCTCAAGTCTCTTTTCTCATAAAATGGGGATAAAGGAACAAAAACTTAATACTCACTGTGGATTTAAAGGCATTGTGTGGGGGATACAAAGGTAAAAAGGACTTTTTTTTTTTTGCTTTTTTGCTGAGGCAGTTGGGGTTAAGTGACTTGCCGAAGGTCACACAGCTAGGAAGTGTTAAGTGTCTGAGATCACATTTGAACTCAGGTCCTCCTGACTTCAGGGCTGGTGTTCTATCCACTTTACCACCTAGCTGCCCCAAAGGACTTCTTCTAAGGACTTTATAATCTATTTATAGGAGAATTGGCATCTGAAAGGAGCCTTCAGGATTTTAAGAGGTGAAAAGGGGAGAGAATGACTTCCAGGCATGAAAAAGTTGTCAGCAGAGAGATCAAAAATTGGATGCTTGGAGAACAGTTAACAGACTAGCTGAAGCATGGAATAGGGAAAAGATGGGGAATGTGAAATAAGCCTACTTAGCATAGAAACAAATTAGCAATGGCTTTAAGTTCTAGGCTAAATCTTTATTTTTTAACCTGGAAGCCAAGAGGGAGTCACTGAAGTTTCTTTAATAGGGAAGTAACATGCATATATTAAGTCTTAGGAAGATCACTCTGGCAACTGATTGAAGGATTGGAAAGGTGAAGGCAAGAGACTAGAAGTAGGAAGACTAATGAGAAGGCTAACTGAAAGGTAGTGGTGGTGTGAGGGGAGAGAAAGAAAGGTGAGTACTTCTGTGGAAGCAGAAATGACAAAACATGGCAATTGGTGAAATAAAGGGAGAGGGAAGAAACAAATATCACTTGGAAGCTGCACACCTGAGTAAACCCTTAGGAAAGTGGTGCCCTCAACACAACTAAGTTTGGAGGAAGGACAGGTTTAGGTGGATATGAAAACAAATTTTCTTTTAGATGTGTTGAATATGAAATGCATACTGATGTAACATGCCTATAAATTTCTTTGTAATTCATAAAGTATTATATATCAACTATAATTTTGTTAGGTAAAGTATTTCTACAAACTAAACAATGTTACATGGATATAATTTCATCTTTAGCTCAAGTCACACTTTAATTAAGTGCCCAGTGTATGGAGAACACTGTGCTAGGTGCTGTAGGAAATACAAAAAGGAATAAGATGGTTATTCTCAAAGCATAATAACAATAATAATGATTTAATAGGAGAAATAAGATATACATGCAAATATTCATTATGCAACACAAAACAAAACTATGTACGTAGAAAGTATACACAGTGCCTTTTGAAATCTGAGCTTCAGTCCTTTTGGAAAGGTTTGTGTCATACCTCACTGTTGCCAACCAATAATTCCCACCCTTTTGGAAACTCATAACTCAAAGGCCACCCATTTTCTATCTTCTACAGAAAGTTCTAGTAGTAATTCATATTTATTAAACTACACACAATGTAATTAGAAGCTCAGGAAGGGCAAAAACTTACCTTTTCAGGTCTTTTGCTAACAGAAGCAATTTCACTGATTGGGAGAGCTGATGTGTTACTAGCAAAAATACAATGAGCAGGAACTACCTGACAAAACAAAACAAAAGGAATTAAGAATATACATAAATGTGTCCCTAAAGAGTCCAGAGCAAAGATGATCAAAATAATTCAATCCAGCTGTTCATTCAATATTGTCCTGATAGGAGTTATCATTTATTATTATGAAGTATAATAATTATTTCATCAGCTCCGTAATATCTTAATATTAAATTTGGTTTGTAGGCCTTCAGAAAAAAACAAAACAAAACCTAGTAGTGATCATTGGAATCAACCTGGATTCACTGAGAAGAGTGATACCAAACTAATCTCATCCTTTATTGATTACAACTAGAATGGCAGATCAGGACAATAGTACCTTAGACAGATACAGTAGATGATCAATTTTTTTGTTGACTATGATGAAAGTTGTATCTTGCTTTTAACAGAATCTCTGACAAAATTTCCCAGAGTATCACTATGGCTAAGATGGCTAAATATGGATTGGATAACCACAGTTAGATAGAACCACAGCTAGATGTGCAACCAACAAGTAGTGGTTAAAACTTAAGTTTATTTCCTTGGTGATTACCTTTAAAAATCAAATCTAACAGCACATATAGGGACTCACATAAGGGAAAAATCTGTAGTCAGTCTGGAGGAAAGAGAAAGCACATAGTTAAAGAAAAGAAGAGTATGCTCTTTTAAGTACTGAACAAGAAGAACAGTACACACTCTAATGACCAATTAAGAGTGTGATGGTGAGGGAGAAACTATTTTCTCAAACTACATAATAATGAGAGTCTGGAAACTTCAGCTAGAGAACTTTTTAACACAAAGCAGAAGGAAATACAGGAATCAACTAATAGCATAAACGGTAGAATAAACACTCAATTCATACTTCTGCCAATCCAGTGTTCTCTAGTAGAATTTCAGTGTTTTGCAACTGTCCAATTGTCATATTCAACACTTGTCAATGACCTGGCATTTTATCAGTTTTGAAAATAATAAAAATTGGGGCAATTAGGTGGTGCAATGGATAGAGCTAAAGTTAGGAGGGCCTGAGTTCAAATCTGATCTCAGACACTTAACATGTCTTAGCTATGTGACCCTGGGTAAATCACTTAACCCTAATTGTCTCAGCAAAATAATAATAATGATAATGATAATAAAAATTTAGGAGGAATGAATAGCATTCCATGGGACAGAATCAAGCTTCAACATCTGTAAAAACCCACCTGAATCAATATCCAAAATGCTTAACAGGCTAAAATAATAGTCTGAAAATGGGATAATGAAATTCAACAGGTAGAAATGTAAATGTAAGGTAAAAAATAAATTTCGTAAGAGTATGATAGTCAAGAGTCAGGTATGATAGTAACACTGAGGCGATATCTGATTAAGATTCAAGTTATTTATCTAGGTCTATTTGATCTGTAGCTGACTCCTGAAATCAGATGGAAGTAAATCTCTGAAAAGCCAAGAGGAAAGATTTATGTCTGGTGACCTGTATGACTAAGATGAGAAAGGAAGAAAGAGAATGACCAGAAGCTGAATTTCTAAATAAGACTTTGTAGACAAAAGCTGAATATAGGAATAGAAAATGACAACAAATATCATTAAAGAGCTCAAAAGCTTCCAGGTGAAGAGCTTCGGAATGGTGCATAATTAGCCAAAAGCACGAGCAACAACTACAATAGACTTGAGAATTTGTTTTATAGCAATGATGGAGGTTAGGGATCCCTTGCAATGATCTGCAGACTGTGCTAGATTTCTATTGCTGCACTTGTCAATTGCACAATACAAAGTTCATGTTGGTTTCCATGCTAAAGAAGGTGAAAGGCCTGAAAGAATGTCTATCCAAATCTTCAGGGATCATAAAATCATACATAGGGAGCTGAAAGGGAATATGGACATCATCTAGTCCAACCTCTTTATTTTATAGACAGGCCTAGGGAGATTAAGCAACTTGCCTATCATAAGGGGCAGAGGTGGGACTCAAACTCAGGTCTTTTCTCTATGAATTCAGCATTCTTTTCAATGTACTATCCTTGGGGGGAAAAAAGGAAGAGATGTTGCAGGGAAAAACAGACGAAGAAAACTCCAAAGAGGCAGAGAGGAACCTTAACCTGTGCCTGTCCTTAGAAGACTATGATGCAGAAGAAAAGGATGGGAAGGAGACCCACTGAACTGCTAGATCTGTATAAAAGACTCGTGTATTTTTTTTATAGTTCAGGGGCACTTAACAATTGTCATCAACCCCTCTGGAAATGTGGTAAAGCCTATGGACCCTTTCTCATAATAAATGCACTTATATGTTTTAAATACATAAAAATAAGATACAAAGGACTACAAAAGAAATAAATTATATTCTGAATTCTAGCATATAATCTTGGTCAGAGAAAGGAGACATGAGTTAGGGGGAGAGATACCTGGTAAGAAACCGTTATGGTCATAAAAAGAATACAACTTCTCAGAGAGAAGGGAGAAGAGCCAACACTACCCTTAACAGTAACTGATGGTACTTCTGGATGCCTAGGGGCATTTCATGAAGGGCTCAGTTCTTTTATAGCAACATAAAACATTCAGATGAATCTTAGATAGGGAGATATTACTTTGGATGAGAAGGTGCTGGCACATTCCCTTTTGGAGTTGGACAAGTATTCTAATCCAGAAAGATGCTGGGAGTTTCTGGCCCTGTGCCTCTCCCAGACAAGCACACCTATTGCATAAAGATTCTCAACTTTGCTGTTTCTTCAAATTCCTAGTTTTTTTTTTAGTTCTGCCCATCTTCATTCCCATTCTTTTTTATGCCAAGAGATATCTTTGTCCTGCCCTGTCCCCACAAGATCCTATTATCTCCCCATGACTGATATTATTGTTCCTTTAAAAGAAAGAAACATGAGCTACCAACTAAGCCTTTTCCAGTCCCAGATATCCAGACTGCAACTTAGCATTACAGTCAATATCATCAGCAAATAAGCATTTATTAAGAGCTATATCATCAGGCACTAGGATAAGCAATGGGGATACAGAGAAAGGCAAAAGACAGATTCTGCTCTCAAGGAGCTCATAGTCTAGTGATGGAAACAACATGAAAATGACTGAGTACAAACTAGCCATATAAGGAATAAATTGTAGATAATCAATAGGGGAAGTCCTAGCCAGGATTAAGGGGGATCAAGAAAGGAAGATGGGTCTTGAAGGAATCTAGGGAAGCATAGATGAGGAGGCAGGGGGAACAGCCAATGAAAAAGCCTGGTGTCTGGAGATGGAGTGTCTTGTGTAAGAAATAGCAAGGAGGCCAACATTACTGCATTGCAGCATACATGGTAGGAAGTAAGATGTAAGAAATAACTATTAAGGTATTTTAAAGAGCAATGGGAAAAGGGAAGAACCATCATTCAAATTAAGTCACAAAATCACATAATCTTGGTATTATATGAACCCCGGGGATCATCTAGTCTAATCACTATCAAAAGCATGTCTAGCATCTACTTGAAGAATTCCAATGGTCTCTGCTACCTCACATGGAAATTTATTTTATTTTTGTACAGTTCTAGCAGTAACCAGGTTTTGCCTTATACTGAATCAAAATCTACCTCTGCAAATTGTTTCCCTTGGTCCTGGTACATTCTACATTTATTTATGAGCAATTCTGCCACAAATTCTCGCTTCCACTACAACTATCCCATAGAAAGCATTGTAACAAATGAATTTACACTGATAAAATCAAAAAGGCATTTCATTTCGGTTCTAGACATTTTCTCAAAATTCTGACACCATGCTTTCAATGGGTTTAATTTCCAGGGTATTGTGCTTTCTGGCTATCTTCTTTGGATGTTACTTAGAACTTATTGGGAATGAGGGGGAGAGGAAGAAGGAAAGAGCAAGAAAGCAAGAGCGTGAATGAGAGAAAGAGAGAGCAAGAAAGAACGAGAGAGAACAAGAGAGAAAGTGAGAGGGAGAGAAAGAGAGAGGAAATGAATGAATGCAGGTAGATAGAGACCAGAGGAATCCCCAAGACTATCATTGGTCCTCTTCTCTGCTTTAAGGATTCTGTTAATATAATCCACTTTCTCAGTTTCAACTGTCACTCACAGACAATACCAAAATCTTCCTAACTTTCCTTGAACTTTATTGCTTAGTCTAATAAAAGACTATATAGATCTGAAAGTGTCAACAGAAATACAAACTAAACATAACCAAAATAGAGCTGTTTATCTTTGGACACCCAACTCCTTCCTATCAAAGCCATGTCTTCCAAAATAAAATATTTCTGATTGAAGGAATTAGTGGGAAGTAATTTCTGTCCAATATATATCTATTTATCTATATATAATATCAACTGTTTTTTTTCTTTAAGACTTAGAACTCCACACCATATACACATAACAGATGTTTGACTTGAAACCTAACTTAGAATGCTTGTTCCTAAATAATTTTGTTAAAACGTTGGAATTTCCCCAAATTCCTTTCTACTTAGTAAGAGTTAGGGCTTTTGGTTCCTGCAACACACTATATCCAGTACCCTGAAGAGAAAGCTGATAACTTACTGATTCAATCTCCTTTAGAACTGAGTGCTTAAGGTTAAGGTCCTCAAAAACAGCTTCAATCACCATGTCAGACTTTTCAAATCCCTGATAATCAAGCTGCCCAGTCAGGTTGCTATAAATAGAATCTCTTTCAAATGACGTTAGGGTCTTCTTCTTTACTTTTTCATCCAACCTGAGAAAATACATTGCCAGTTAAGAGTACTAAACGAAATCCATTATAAAAAACTGAATCCATTACAAAAAATTCTAAATGCTTTTTACAAAAAGAAAGTGGCATAGTTAACAAAACAGCAGGAGATAAAAGCCTTTTGTAGTTCTAGCATATTTTTAAAAAGCAAAATATTATTAAGGGAAGGGCCTACAATGGGTATTAGAAACCTAAGAATGAATATAATTTGGTACCTAATATACCTATTAATTCAACATTTCCATAAAACTAATTTAAAAAGAGAATAGTTTGGGGTTTAAATTATACTGAGGGAACTTGGAAATATATACTAAGGAAATGGAATGCTCCTAGAATAAAAGGTGATAGGAAAATTTTGGTGTCAGAAAAAAGCCATCCTATTTTCATAACAATAATAATAGCTAATATGTGTATGTGCTTCAAGATATGCAACATACCTTACAGTCACTATATCATCAGATTAAAACAAACTTGTGAGGTAGCTGGTCTTGAGTCCCGTTTTACAGAGAAATAAACAGAAGCTAAGTAAAACTGTGCTCAGGATCACATAATTTGTATCTGAACCAGGATTTGAATGCCAGTCTTCCTAATTCCAAATTTAGCATTATATCCACTCTGCTGTCTTGTTGCAATACATATGACATATATAAATTTATGTGTAAATATGTAAAAATGTGTCTGTGTACATATACTTCATACATAAAAATTATATACTACCAACACAGATAACTTCATTAAAATTATTTTAAAATTTAGAGATGGAAAAACATTACTCTTTCTTAAAAACATATCTATTCATGTTATCTGAATTACTAAAATTCTTTAGAAAATAGTTCTAAGTACTTTATAATGGTTTCAAGGATGTTTGTCTTATCTTTATAGGTTGTAAGTACTATGTGAACTGGGAAGGAAACATATCTTAGACTTATTTTTTATTTTCTCATGATACCCACCACATGTCTGAATATTTAATACAATTTTACTGATTATTTCAGGGCCAGCTCTAGGGAGTTGAACATATATTTATGCTTTAATACCAAACATTCCATGGATTCTGCCGGATTTTTCCAAAGAAGTCAGTGGCTTACTTGGATGACTCTACTTTTCTAGCAAAGGGTTTTTATAGAATATAAATTTACAATAACTAGAGATCTTCAGCATCTTTTGTCAAGTCTAGCCCCCTCATTTTAAACTGAAACTCAAAGAAGTGAAATGATTTGCCCAAAGGTCACATAGGTAGTAGGTAGAAGACTCAGGTGTCATCACTCCAACTCCAGCATTCTTTTCACTGAACAGTTCATATGTCTTCATTTTAATAGAGAACAACTGAAGCCTCTTTTCTAATTTACTGGACTAGATATAAATTTAAGATCTGAAAATTAGTTCCTAAACTATTAATCGAGGTTTCAGGAATGATTAAATTCTCAGTATTTCTAAATTGCTTTTTCATATAACATATTGCTAAGAGTAAAAAGCTTCCCAAGTGAGAAAAAAAAAATCACTAGTTCCTATAATCTCAATCCTTTTACCCTGCCTCAACAAAGTAAAATCTGTTCCCATGAGAGGACAGGGATACCTTTATAAATAAAGCTAACCACACTGAATTGGAACAAGAATAATGGATCAGAGAGAATAAAAACTTGTAGGTGACAGAAACAATTCTGTCCTAAGAAAAGGAGGATGTGAAGGTGACCATAAACAACAGTTTTATAGCTGTAAGAATTAAAAACAAGTACAAGAGAATAGGTAGAGCCTGAAAGATGTTTCCATGGCAAAGTCCTCATTCCAGAGAATTTATATGTGTGATTTAGGTCAAAAGGGACTTTGGAAATTGTCTAGATCAATCCCACTACTTTACAGGTAGGGAAACTGAGGTCCACAGGAGGGAAATGTTCTTCCTGTGGTAATACAGCCAAGAAATGAGAGAACTGAGCCTAGAATGTATATTTCCTAAATCTGGGTCCAAGGTTCTTTCTCCTAGCCTTTCATCTACCAATATGTGACAAAAAATATCATCTGTCATCAGGTTTTGATTTATTCGTTTTTATTTTTAGCTTTCAACATTTACTTTTATAAGATTTTGAATTATAAATTTTATTCCCTCCCCTCCTCAAGATGGCAAACAATCTGATACAAGCAATCCTAAGGGTTTTTTTTTGCTGTAAAAGAATATTAAATTCACTTGTTATTTTTAAATTAAAATAATAATTCACTTAATTAAGGGCTATGTCTTCAATCACATAAATGTGAACTACTTGCCCAAGAAGAGAACAGACTCTTGTGTTTTGAAATTTGCAAAATGTCTATGCCCAATTATTTTTCACTCTAACATGAATGGGATTATGTTAAAGATAAGACAGTGATGGCAGCTCTTAAATCCTGGAATAAGTGCCTACTCAGAAACTACAATTACCATTCTACCACTCTACAGAACTTAAATATTAGCCTTGAAACTCTTGGGTCCATAAAATCCAAACCTAGTCCCACCCTAACTTAATGTATTATTTTACTTGAGTGTGTCTTTTTCTACAAATATATAAAGTAACCTAGAAGAAATACATAGCCTTATCTCAGTAATACTGTACCATTCTCAAAGGAGCCAGATTAGAACTAATGAATCCTAGAGTTTCTGGTTTGATTCTAAAGGGAAAGATAAGTGATATTTTTGAAAAATGAGTAACCTTAGTTATATAGATAGATACATAGACAATATAGATATCAATTTCTTCTATTAGCAGATAGCAAAATCATATCATCATTTCTAATATGAGAGGTAATATTATTAAGAGTCAAAGAGCATCTGGGTTAATTATACAGGCATTGTATTTTCTATTAATTAAATTAAGGGTAAATAAGATATTGGAAAGTGAGAAATTTTTTTCTTCTTCATAAAGAAACTTCCTTTTTTCAGGCAAGACAATGCAGAGAGACATAAGCCTATCTTCTTTAGACTTACCCTTTGAAAATTTGCTGCTGTCCTCGTCCTAAACCCACTATTGAAGTATCTTTGAGTATGGTCTTCAGTCCTTTATCCACAGAGACTTGGGCAATGCCAGCTCCCATAAGACCAGCTCCAAGAATGCATAGTTGCCTAAGATGAGGACAGTGATTTAAAATTTCAACCATAACTTTTGCGTATTTCAAACACAATTCATAAAATAAATATTTTAGTTAGTTGGCAAGACGGGATTAATTAAAGCAAGAACAAAAAATAAGTGACTTATTTGCTCACATAATGAAGTATATCTCTAAATACATTTTTAATAACTGGTAAATTCCAACATTTAAAAATTTTGCTTAAATTGATAAATTCTTAAAAACATGAAATACAGATATAACTATTATATGAAAGAAAAATGATTTTAATTTCAATTGTAATAAATCAGAAAGAAATGGGTTTTCATCACAATTAACAAGAGAAACTTGGCTAAGAATGGTTATTATACTTATTCATTGCTTAGTTTCAGTTTGGTGTTCTTTTTGTTCAAATTATTTTAATAAGCGTAAATACTGATTTTCTGGTTCAGCTTCTTTTACTCTGCACTAGTTCTTCACCTCTGGCTTAATTCTTCAATATCTTCAAAACTGCATCGTCTCCAACAGAGAGAACCAACTGCTTTTCAAATCTCTGTCTTCTTGAGTAACATTTCTATATCCTTATATTATACAAGATAAAACAGTTAAACTTGATGAGTTCCAATGTCACAGATAATGAAATTATTGGCAGAATTGTTTTCTTTTTCCATTTATTTGATAGTCTTTGCTCAATTTCATCTAGATATGACCTAGGAATAATAATATGATGTAATTTGAGACTCTTGTCAAATTTTCTCAGACTTTATCAGCTTTTGGCTGTTTCATTAGGTACACCTCATCTTCCAACATTCTGCTCTGTAACTTTTTTCAAATGAGTCTGTAGCTTAAACTGGCATTGTCCGTGGATGCCATTTCTTTTTGCTTGACTAGTAGAGCAAATGTTTACTAGCTGAGACAGTTTCTGAGCTTAACTGGCCTCCTTGTGGCAACTGCTTTATATCAAATTTCAATAGGAAATAATAGAAATTAATGACAAAGTTTTTTTCTTTATTAATTTTTGGCATCAAAAGCTGTTTGAATAAGTCAGATCAGAGCTCTAATGTGTCTTTTCAATTTTGTTCTTTGTCCCTGGTTATTGTGACTTTTCCTCTAGAGGATGGATTGATTAAAAAAAAAAGATGAGTCAGAAATTAGTTCCACATCTGTTAAAATATAGTCAATTTTATATTCTGTTATGTCATTTTGTGTTCACTACATCTTTTGCATTTTAAAACTTCTGGGAAAAAAAGTATCTATGTAGTTGGAAGAATTCCATAAAAATACTGGTCTCTTTCATTTCCTAATTCTGAACTATGTTTTTACTATCTTTTTCTTTTTTTTTATTTTTTTATTTTTTTATAAAGCTTTTTATTTACAAAACATGAGTGACCTTTCAACATTGACCTTTGCAAAAAAACCTTTTTTTTCCCCCAAGCTTTTCCTTTTCTTCCCCCCACCCCCCACCCCTAGATGACAGTTAGTATCTTTTTCTAAAGCTTACTTTTAATACTTCAGTCATTGTATCAGTGTATATGTGGACTTTTGGGGGAAGGTACTTGAGGTTCTCTATTTCACTCTCTGTAGCAGAAGTTAGCATATAAATTGCAATTATCTTCACAATGCTTTTGCACACCACAAGAATTTCACAAAATCATGTTTCTTGTTATCTTTGAACCCATGATAAAATTAGCCATCAATTCCTTTATTTATTTCCTCAAGCTATCTTTTGATTTAGTTTTAAATTATTTGTATGCCTTTTGGTTTCAGCAGCCCACATTAGAGAACAACAGAGATATCTGTACATGGCTATACCAGGCCTGACTTCTAAGCAGACATATTCATGTGAATAGGTCATCTAGTCCAATAGCTCATTTTACATATGAGGAAACTAAAGCAAGAAGAAGTTAAGTCACTTGCTCAAGGAGATTACCCAGAGGGCTCCATCCTCCAAAATTTCACCTTCCCTCCCTCCCTGTTGTCCAGGTAAAGAACAGATCAAATTCTGTTCAAATCTCTTTGCTGTACCCCTTGGAAATTGTGTTTCTCTCATCTATCATCTTCTACCACCCTTTGGCTTCTCCCATTTTTCTCTCTATCCCTGTAATATCAGCAGTCACTCAGGAGAAAACTATCTCCTGCCTCCTCATTTGTCTGAACCTCATCTCCCCAACCTAACGCCATCCATGTTCAGTCTAATACTGCCCACCACTTATACTGTGCCCTCTAGAGTTCCTATTCCATAGTGAACAAACTCCCCTTTGTTCTAGACTTCTTTCTTCCATATTTTAACCATGTCTTAGATCTCAGAGAGATCCAGCTGGCTTCAGGTAACACTACCTCCTGACTATTCTCTACTATATTAGATGTACCTTCTCTAACTACCATGACCACCTATTACACTGTCCTGGAGGGGAGGAGAACTAGAATTCTATTGTTACTTTCAGACTATTCCTTTACTTGCTTCACTTAGTAAGTGTGCACATTTCCTCTTGTGAAATACACACCATTAAAATCCTCTACTCAATCACTGTTATTGTAGCTGTAGAATGTTTTAATTTTTTAATTTAAAAAATTTTTATTTTTTGTAGCTATAGAATGTTAGCCCTCAAGTTATTCTTCCTCCTTTCTATGAAGTTCAACATCTGGGTCATCTTCTTCTCCTTTTCTTTCATACTAGGAGATTAATATGTATATAAATGATCTCAAGCTCCCTGACCTCCCACTTTCTCAAACTACTTTAAGTATCAGATTCCACATCAGCAACACACAGGGATGTTCACACATTAGAACTTGCTATTACACAAAGAATTTAGCTTCTCTAATTAGAAACTGGCATTCCCCAAATTCTTTGATCACAACCTCTCCAGTAGTTAGCCATTTCAACTCTATTCTATCCTCTACTCTTGAATCCCTTGACTCTCTGTCTTACTGCTGTTTTTCTATTGCTAAAGCATAAATGAAGTGAATTACTCACACCATTCATCTGCACTTTTATTCACAAGTAGTCAATAAAAGCTGGAAGAAATCCCAAAACCGTGCTGAAGATGTTACAAATTTATATTATCCAACCTCCCCTTCAGCTGAGGACAATGCTTCTATAAACTGAAAAAATGAGGCCAACCAATATGAGCTCCTTTCATTCTCATCTGAAAAAACCTTGACATTCTCATTTTTCTGCTTTCCTTTAATCTCTGACAAAAAAGTAGCCATCGTCTTTGCCAAGGGCAACCCTTTTATATAAACACTAGATCCCTTTCTGTCTTCTCCAGCAGACTGTATCGTAATCATTTCTTCTCAAATTTTCATCCTCTCTCCATCAACTAGCTTTTCCTACTACCCCCAATTTCCTCTATACTTAAAAAAAACTTTCACCAGATCTATAAGCTATTGTCCTGTATGTATCTAATCTCTTTTTTAAAGTCAAACTGCTTGTACAAGTTTTTTACACTTGCTGCCTGTACTCTCTGTCCTTTCGTTCACTCTTCCACCCTTTGTTCTCTAGCTTCTGACCCACCATTCATCTAAACTATTCTCTCCAAAAGTATATGTAATCTCCTAACTGCCAAATCTGGTGATTTTTTTTCACAAGTCCTAACCATTCTTGAAATGTGATTTGCAGATTTTTCTTTCTTGTAGATATGATTTTTCTTGCACAACAATAAGTGTGGAAATATGTATACATATATTCGATTTGTCAAGTATTTTAACATAATTAACATGTAGTAGATATCCTGCCATCTAGGGGAGGGGTAGGGAGTAGGGAGGAAAATTTTGTAACAGAAAGCTTTGTAAGGGTTAATGTTGAATTACCCATACATATGTTTTGCAAATTAAAAAAAAAAAAGAAATATCTGATTTGACACTGCTGATCACTCTTCCTGGACATTTTCTCCTCTTTGGCTTTTTTTGAAATGGCTCTCTCCTATTGTGCCTCCTGCTCATGTGATGGTTCCTTCCTCAGTTTCCTCTGATGGGTCAATATCAACATCAAAGCTTTATGTGAGTTAATCAAGGTTCTGTCTAGTTTCTCTATACAAAGGATTTTTAACTCTGGGTTCCAAGGACCTCCCCTTCCCGCCTCTGCTCCCAGGGATCTGTAGATAGATTTCTGGGTGTCCCTCAACTTGGATGGGAAAGAAATTTAGCATTTCCTTCCATTGTTAATTTATAAAAAATATTTTGAGGAGTGCACAGGTTTCAGACAGCAACTATGTTACAGAAAAGAAAAATAACCCTTCTATAGTCTTTCTTGCTAACCTCCTCAACTCTCAAAGATTTTAACAGTCATCATCACTATGCTAATGACTCCCAGACCTCCAGCCCCTACCTCTCCTTTGTGTACACTCCCAGGTATATATCATTAATTGTCGTTTGGATATTTCAATTTGAATATTCAGAGACAGCTTAAACTGAACATGTCTAAAATTGAATTCATTATCTTTTCCTTTAAACCTTGTCTTCTTCCTGTCAAAGACCACATCCTTCAAGTATTTCAGGTTCATAATTTCAGTATTATCCTGGAGTCTTTATTTTCCCTTCATATTATATGTATCTGACTCTTCTCTATTTACAGAACTACCACTTTTGTTCAGGACTTCATGGCCTCTTGTTGCAACAGATTCCTAATTGATCTCCTTGCTTACAATCTCTTACCACTCCAGACCATTCATACATAATGCCGACAGAGTAATTTTCCTAAATTACAGATCTGACTATGCTACTCCCCTACTCAATTAACTCCTGAGACATCAAATAAGATATAAACATTTCTGTTTAGCTTCCAACACCCTGTATAGTCGGGCACCATCCTACCTCTTCAGTCTTGTTGGATATTATTCCTTTTGCCCTCTTACTCTGTAATCCACATAAACTGGCCTTATTTTTGTTCCTCATTCATGACATTAACTTTTATCTCCATGCCTTTATATTGGTTACTTCTAATGCCTAGAATGCATTCCGAGTCCCTCTTCTTCATTTAAGATCTTGCTAATATGGGAGCTAGGTGGCTCAGTAGACAGAGCACCAACTCTGAAGTCAGGAGGACCTGAATTCAAATCTGATCTCAGACACTTACCACTTCCTGGATGTGTGACCCTGGGCAAGTCACTTAACCCTGATTGCCTCAGCAAGGAAAACAAACAAACAAAAAAAAAAAAGATCTTGCTAAGACACCCATATTCTGCATGATGCCTTTCCTGATTTCCTCAAATGCTAGTGTCCTTCATCTCATGATATCTTGTATTTACTTTGTGTGTGTATGTTATATAAACATATACTTGTATGCACATATTATACATATACATATAAATATTTACTAATTTTATAATTATACTTCTCTTCCCCAATGAAATACAAAGTCATTGAAAGCAGAGATTCTTCCATTCTTTGTATTTGTATTTCAGTACCTGGCATATAGTAGGTTCCTAATAGATCTTTACTGATTGAGAATAATAGTACTGATAAGTTCCCTCTCTCTGGTGATATATCTTTGGGTAACAATGTTATGGATGGCATATTTTTCCTTTTTTCATGGGCTTTTAAAATGCCGCAAATTTAGCATTTGGTGGTCAATAAAAATATCTCTGACATTTTTCTCTTTTTCATTTCCAAGGCAAACCCAGTTCGGGCTCTCATCATTTCAAACTTGAATTATTATAAGAGAATTCTAATTGGTCTCCCTCCATCTCCAATTCAACCCATTTGTAGTTGTCACATTAATCATGTTAATATAATGTTTCATTATATCCTTCCCCAGCTCAGGAACATATAATGGGTTCACAATTGTCTATCATGTTAAACACAACCTTCTCTACTTAAAATTTTTTTATTGATAGCATTTCCAAATATATCTGTTCTCCTACTCTTACCCACAGAATCATTACACGAAGTAAGAAGGAAAATGGGCATTTCATTAAAATTAACCAATATGTCAAATGAGTATAATGGAATACGCCATTTTCCACATCAGTTGTTCTCTACCTCTGCAAAGACAGGTGGAAGACTCCATTTTTTAAAATTTTTTATTGGAAACAAATTTGGTCATTATCGTTTTCTTTTTGTTCTTTCCATTTAATTGCTATAGTTATTTTGTATATTTTTTTCTGACTCTACTTAATGAATTCTGCATCAGTTTATATAAATCCTTTATGATTCTTTATAGTCTTAATATTTATTTCTTATGGCAGTTATATTCCACTATGTTTGGGCGACAGAATTTATTTAGCCATTCCTCAATGGCTAAATGGACTTAGGCAAAACACAGGCTTCAATCTATCCAGCTATATTATACCCTAAATATATTATACTATATATATTTATATGCATATAAGTATATATATAGAGAGAATAAAGTATAGAACTAGAGAACATTATGAAATGCATATATGTAATATATCCATATATTACCCTAAATGCATCTCTTTACCATTTTTTCTTATCCTTGAAAAGCAGTTAAATGCTAAAAGGCATTAAAAACTGTAAAGGCAATTACTAAGATCATTTCTTAACTAATGAGAAAGCTTGTTTGCATTTGGTTCTCAAACAGAATAAAAATTCTCAATATTTTAGCAGGAATAGGTAGCTGTCAGGTTTAAAAATCAATAAGCCATACTTCTGACTTCCTAAAAATACTTTTTCTGGAAATTCAGATCCAGGAACTACAGGATTTAGATTAGGACCTACCAATATGTCACAATCTAACTCCTCATTTTACATAGGAGGAAAGTAAAGCTAAGGAGAGGTTAAATTACTTATTCAAAGTTACACAGTTAAGTACAAATAGTTTATCTACTATACTATTTTGTCTTTTCCAAACTGGAAAAAAGATAAATTGAAAATAGTCACAGAACAGGTTAGAGAAAGTATCCTATAGATGGCAAGTGTATGTAGTAGGAATATGAATACCCATCTCTTTAAATGGTGCAAGTTTTTTTTTCTGGTGCTATAATTACTAATTATTGACCACTGAATATAATGGAAAAACTGAATTTTTGTGTATATCCTGTTTTGAAGCAGGTCCTGTTTGCTAGGATCTTTTAAATCTCAAAGACCATTTGAAAATTACACAACTTAAGTATTTTTCACAAACATTAGTTTGATCTTCCCAAGTGAAACTGTTGATAAGAAATAACCTCTGCAGAAATAACAAGGTATGAAAAACAAAAAACAAGAAAGGATAGAGATTTAAAAGCCGATACTTTTAGTAGGAATAGAGGAAAAAGATGAAGAAAGTGTTAAAAACCAAGAATTCATTAGAGTTGTTGCTCCCTAACCAAATATGTGTTTCTTCCAGTTTAGAGTCTGACTCACGTAACAGTCCTCTGTGGAGTTCCAAACTTATTCTTCTTGCAAAGAACCTGACCATGGTAGAGACCAATTAAAGCCTTAGATTCTTTAGTCATCGCAAGTTCACCAAATTTCTAAAAAATGAAGGAAACCAAATAAAGGAATACATTTAAGATATAAATTCTTTGAATCAGATTTGTTTTTTGATTTGAGCACAATGAATTACATACCATTAGTTCTTAACCTTTTGAATATGAAGATGTTTAAAAAATGTCAACAATGTTATGGGCTTCTATGATAAGAGCTGTACTCTTAGTATTCATTAATAAAATACAAATCCATAACAAGGCATTACTGAATTCATAGTAACTTTGTGTTGGCTTCTTTTTCTCTATCAAGAGGCAGGATGAAATTAGTGGATAGAAAACTGAACTTGGCTACTAACTAGAGTTTTAAGTCCAAGAACTTTTCAGTGCCTCTCTACGTGCCAACTAAAAAAATCTCTAACATACAGAATATTTGCTCACTTATATTCATCTATATTTGTAGAGTTTCCCAAGAAAATCACGTGTTCAGATAACTCAAAATTTCAATGCCTAATGTACATATATAGTTAGAGCACTTGTAATAACTCTGTGGCTCCCAAGTGATTTTTTTTTAATCAAAGATGGGAACTACTATTTACACAATGAATAATTCTTGAAGCAATTTTCCTGTTGCTTTTCTTCTAATTGCTATGCTTTTTGCTACTTGTATTGTAAATACATTTTTATTGCTATTAAAAAGCAATGTTGACTTCTTACCTTCCAACACTCCAAATATTTAAATACCTATGCCACCTACCTAGAAGAAAGGTGTGCAAGGACATGAGTTTAATATGTAACAGTTGGAAAAAAGCAAATAATCTAGTGAGCTCATTTATAGTGTGTTTCCTGGACTTTATACTGAATTAGAATAATTAAAACATGGAATTTCCCAACATAAAAGAAGGAATAGTTCTACATATTTGCTTTTACCTGGGATTCAGAGAGGTAACCAGCTTCATCCCCATGTTCAATTCCAGTCCTCACCACCTAAAAGACATAATAGTAGCATTTACTCTGTATTACACTTTTAGTGTTGCAAAAAATAAAAATTTTTTTTAAAGTATAATAAAAGTGAATGAAAGTATGAAGTTTCTGAAGCTATTACCTAGTTACTTTATAACTCACATTGCTAAGATAGCGTCTGCTCACATTGGGAACTCTTAAAAAAAAAAACTCAGGGCTTAAGTAAGGAAGAAATGTATAGTGTTTAATTGCTAATGATTCTTTCCATTTCTTACATTTTTTTCTTACACTTGATAACTGAAAGAACAGTAGGCTCAGAAGCAGTGCCCAGTTCAACTTGAGTTTTCAGTTCTTATTCAATAGTAGCATTTAACCATTCTGAGGACATTAGAATATTCTGTTATTTCCTATACTGTTAATTAACCTTTTTAAAGTCCATGTCTTTTTCTAACATGGAAATAACTTTTACATGATTATATGTGTAAAGCCTATATCAAATTACTTACCATCTTAAGAAAGGAGAAAATATGGAATCCAAAAATTTTATAAAATGAATTTATAAAAAATGAATGTTAAAAACTGTCTTTACATGTAATTGGAAAAAATAAAATATCATTAAAAAAGTTAGTCTTTTCTATCTTAAAATTTTTTATATCTCTTATAATACCTAAGAAAAAGCCTTGTTTAACAAAATGAATGCAGACAAGATTAGAAGGGTAGCAGTAAACTGGGAAAATATTTTTACATACAAAGGTTCTGATAAAGGCCTCATTTCTAATATATATAGAGAATTGACTCAAATATATAAGAATTCAAGCCATTCTCCAATGGATAAATGGTCAAAAGATATGAACAGACAATTTTCAGACGAAGAAATTGAAACTATTTCTGGTCACATGAAAAGGTGCTCCAAGTCACTATTGATCAGAGAAATGCAAATTAAGACAACTCTGAGATACCACTACACACCTGTCAGATTGGCTAAAATGACAGGAAATGATAATGATAACTGTTGGAGGGGATGTGGGAAAACTGGGACACTGATACACTGTTGGAACTGTGAACAGATCCAACCATTCTGGAGAGCAATTTGGAACTATACTCAAAAAGTTATCAAACTGTCCATACCATTTGACCCAGCAGTGCTTCTACTGGGCCCAAATCCCAAAGAGATTTTAAAGGTGGGAAAGGGACCCATATGTGCAAAAATGTTTGTGGCAGCCCTTTTTGTAGTGGCAAGAAACTAGAAATTGAAAAGATGCCCATCAATTGGAGAATGGCTGAATAAATTATGGTATATGAATGTTAT